>JBBMOL010000229.1:0-88489 GCA_037954665.1 Laguncularia racemosa
GGGGAAAGGGGTTTTAATTCCATCTTTGGGCCTGCCAATGAGGAAGAATCTTGTTTAGAAAGGGGAAAATTTTAATGTAGGACACATCTACCTGATAGGTTTTAATGATTCCAACCCCCAAAAATGCCCGCAAATAGAGGAATTAAAAGTTTTCCCCTTTAAATTTTTTCAATGCTTTAAATATAAGTTTTATTAAGTACAATTTTCAACTCATCAGTCTATCAAATCAAATGTAGCCGTGTTAATGGGGTCAATAACATCCACAACAAAAACAGAAGATTCCTGGATATTTCAGGGCATCAAAAAATTTTTAAAAATTTAATTTTCCCCTCAAATTCCATGTGGGGTTCCGTCATGTACACAATTTTCGTTCTGAATGTCTTAAGAAATGGTCTCCTAATAATATCATTGATAAATTCGAAATCATCACCCATGTCAAGCACAAAAACCTAACGTAACTTGATTTATCGTCGGTTATTCCTTGCGGCCCATACTAAACACACTATAAAAACTCTTTCAAATGTTTATGGGGATCTTCATTTCAAACCAAAAGGTGGTGCAATTAAAACCAGATTTAAACTAAAATTTTCAAACCCAAATTTCAGGTAGTGAATACAAGTGGTTGTTGATTCACACCCGGTGCAGCCAATTCTCTAAGTTCTTTCGGTTTTGCCATATCGTCTTTTTTTTCAAAACAAGGAAATCAGACGAACTGAAGCCAAGTTAGTCTAGGGGGGAAGTGCACGTTTTCTTTTTAACGCGCCTGTCCTTCTTTTCTCCAAAAGCCCCCTTCTCAACTCCGGATTATAAGTTTTTTTTTTTTTTTCACCTGTAAGAAAAGGGTCATACAGAATAGAAAAAATTTGAACCAACCCTGCAAGGGCGCCAAATTTGTGGGGTCGAACCCAAACAAAAAAAAAAACCCTACTCCTAGACAATTATATGATTTGTGTATAGCAGTGATGGGGGCGTATCCACGGGTTTTGGTTAAATATTTCTTTTTAAAAAAAAAAAAGAAAGGGAAAAAAGAAAAAGGGGGGGTTTTGTTTGTAATCAAAAAAAAATTGAAATCAGTAAAAAATCGAAATTTAAAAAACCTAGCCAAAGGAATCAATTATTTTAATTTAGGAATTGCCCATCGTGAAAATATTTTCATCCTTTACCAAGAAAAACGGTTAGGTTATTAAAAAGCTCTAAAACCCATCCCTCCTATTCTTGATAATCAAAACAAGTTTTTTGATTATTTCTTTTATCGATTAGACAACCCTAAAAAGCTTTTTAGGTTTTTAATCTCAATACAAAAAACAAGAAGATACCAATTCTGCCAATAGATTATAAAAACCATTTAAACAAGACATATATCTCCATAAAATTTTTTCGAATCTATTTTAAATAAAAACTTTTATTTGTCACCAAAACTAGAACTATCAAACAATTACGGATCGAGTACTTTGACAAATAAACTTCAAATTGAGTAGAAGAGCTCAAATTCATACCAATCAACAAAGATAATTTTGACAAAACTTCCAGAGATAAAAAATTCCAAAAACAAAGAAAGTTAAAGACAAACAATTAATTCACTTTTCATGAAAAAAACAAAACTTAAAATGCCCCTTTGGTAGAAAATTTGCTTGCTACACATGTTCATCCTTAAAACAAAAAATTAAAAGTGAAAACATGAAAAAGTCTTTGTTCGGTTTCCCTTGCTCTTCCCCCTCCTTCCTTTTTGTCAAAAAATCAAATTTTCCTTTTCTCCTCTGGGGGTTGGTTCTATTTATATTGTTAAAGGAAGGGCAGAGGTTTTTAGCTCGCAAATGGGAAAATTTTTTCCTTTTTCAAGTAAATCCGAAAGGGGGAATAATCGTCCCCCCGGGCACCCCCCAAAAACAGCCTATTTAAAACCCATGCTTCCTCTATTGATAATTCACATTCTCATCCGTTCGTGTGTGACGGTTTTCCCCCCACAGCTAGACTCAACCCCCTGCTTTTCCTCGGTCGTGTTCGCAATTTCTCATTCTTTCTGTATGAGGGCTTCCACCACGGCTTGCACCCGGCTAGACACAACCGGCCCTCTCTTGATTCTTCAAGACAAACACGGCCGTGTACTTCAACCGTGTATTTTTCTATTGGTTCTTCAAACAAAATAGGGCCGTGTACTTTCAATCGTGTATCTTTCTGTTGATTCCATACCAAGTACAGGGCCCGTGCATTTAAATACACGCCCATGTACTTTCCTCGGCGGTGTAAACCTTTCTTTGACCCAAAAATTGTAGTGACTTCTTAAAGCACTTGAATTAGCACTCTTGACCCTTTAAAACCCTGATTTACCCCTAATAAAATTGAGTACATTTCCTTATGTTTCTATAAAATCAATAAAAAATTAACAAATTTTCTATAAAGATTGAGTAAAAATGATTTTTACAGATCCCTAGAACAATTATCAGATAGAATGCTAATCTTGACTATTTTTTGGAAGACCTTGTAGGCTAATTTTTAGAACAAAGTTATTTTTTTCTACTATTTGCATCCACAGACTGATGGTCAAATAGGTATAAATCGAACTTATCTACTTGTCGGGGGCTATCTTTAAAAAGAACATTAAAATTTGGGGGGATTTTTTTGCCGCATTTTTGTTTTTGCCTAAAATCGCGCAATGCTTTCTGAACTAATTTTTACCCCTTTTTAAAATTTGTGTAGGGTTTTAATCCACTAACCCTTTTGGGGTTTTCACCTTTGCCTATTTCTGATATTTAATTATATGGAAGAAGAAAGCAAATTTTTAAACAGATATGAAAGAAAGGTTAAACTTTTAGCAAAGAACAGGCAGTAGTGAAAACAAGCCAAAAAGGGGGCTCGACAAGCTCTTTGAACTTAGAGAGGGGGTTTGGGTTAAAATGCTAAAGAGCGGTTTCCTGGGGCAGGTCGATCTAAACTATTTCCCCAGAAGAGGACCATTTAAAATTTTGAGCGAAACAATGATAATGCAACAAGAATTTTGACTAGGTGAATATAAAGTAAGTGCTATTTTAATGTTACTGATCGTTCCTTTTGAGCAGGCGATGATTGGGAAAAAATCCTTTTAAAAGGGGAAAGGGGAAATGATGAACCCATGATGGAGCCAACCACAGATGGAATGTGGATCCTCTAAGTGCCCCTGGACCAACAAAAGTCGAGCAAAAACGATTAAGGAACCCTTTAAAGGGGTTGAAAAAGGATGTCCATGAACCCGGGGAAAGGATTGGAGAATCATAAGTTGGAAAGGATTGGTAACCAGGGAATGCTTTTGCTCTTGTACAAGTATAAGGGTTTACGGTTAAAGAGGTGTGTCTTTAAAAGGGCACGACCGTGTAAAGTCTGGAGGTTCACAAAATCATACACGGTCTAACCCGTTCAAAGGCACACCGTAATGGTGTCAAGAAATCCACAAAAGATATACTTTAGAAGACAGGGCCAGTATATACCCAAAGGGCAGCTCCAAGTCGCCGGCCTTACCCAAACCCCGCGGGCCTTAAGTCATTGTTTTTTATTTTTACGCAACTTAATGATGTTAGTCTTTTGGGCCTTTTTTGGGTTAGAATTGTAAAAAATATTATTAAAACTCCTTGGGGTTTTTTAAAACGAACATAGAATAACATAAAAAGTTTGAAAAACTTTGGAAAAATTCCCTCTCTTGGTTTTTTTAAAAAACTACTCTAAACTTATGTTTTTCTTCCCGTGGCTTCATCCCGATTATCAATCGGTCTTTCACCCAAATTGGGGTTTTCCATAAATCCCAAAGGTTCTTGCCTCATTTATGGGGCAACGGGTCGGGGTTTTCCCACTCATTGTTTTGGCATCTTGGGTAAAATTCCAAAATTTTTTGGTATTAGGTTTCGTATCGTTGGCGGGGTTCGTATCAATTGCAAATATATCTTCAATTAGTAATGTGTAATTGAATTGGGTTTTTTTTTTCACAATCACTATAGCGATGAAATCCTAAACAAATACCGGGTTTGAAAACTTAGTTTACCTATTTTGTTGCAGAAGTGTGGCACTCTTAGTTTTTTAAAGATGTTCAAAACCCTTTTGAAAAGCTCTAATTCTCCAAAAATTGTTCCACTCTATTTAAATTGTCTTCCAGTTCCTTCCCCCCTAAAATAAAGACTTCTTCCAGGGGTTTTATTGTTTTGTCCCAGGCTTCTTACCCTCTTTGGTGACAAGGATTCAAAACAATCCATTCACCACCTTTTGAAACACTAGGGATTCTTAAACCCATCTGCAATATTTCCCTGCTAAATAACCATGGTCTACCAAGAAAGCTATTATGCGCACATAGGAAGAACATTACAAAAAATTCATCATGGACTTTCCCCCTATGTAAGGGAAACCTTAGCCCTTTGAGTAACATGCAAACATCTTGTCAAACTAGGGAATTTATATGGCTTAGGGGGGGGTGTTGATGAACCGAAATCGCACAGTTTAAAAAAAATCCCTTTTTGTGCTCCTGTTACGATCAATTAGGCAAGTGCACCTATCGATTGTAAATATGAACTATTTTCGGGTATCGATCCCGGGATCAGCAAGTTCAAAAAAAAACCTAAACCAAACCAAACCGCAAAAATTTTGGAGGTTCATTTTAAATTAAAAACCTTAAAAAAACCCTATAGCAATTAAAAATAAAACAATAATTTGATTACTAAATCCATAACCAAAAGCTCTATGTCTAACTCCACTGGAAAATGGAAAGCCCCAAACATAGTGGGTTTATGGGGGGGTACCAAAGGGTTTTAAAAGATCCTTTAACTACAACGCATCGTCCAATTTTTTAGACCGTCCCCCCCGGTTAGCCCCACTGTTTTCCTAAATCCTTTTTAGTTCAGGGTTTAAACTTCTACTTGACCACTTGTCTGTGGGTGATGGGGGTTGCTAATCTATGGTCCCCCATACGTTCAGCACTTCCCCAAATTGGCCACATTCAGAAATGTTCCTCTTCACAAATTTAAAACCCCGTGGTTTCCAAAACCCTAGAGAAAAGTTTCTTCAAAATTTTTACCACAACTCTGGCACTTTGGGGGGAAAAAGATTGGCTTCTACCCATTAGAACTAATCCGGGCCCACCAATATGTCTTTTTTGAAGGTTTTGGGAAAAAGGGTCCCCATAAAAATCAATCCCCCCATACTCGAAGACCTCACACCCCAAGATGAAATTTGGGGCATTCATCGCGCTTTGCTCTTCCAACTCCTGGCACCTGTCACTGTTTTTAAAATTTGAAGGAATCCTTAATAAGGTTGACCAATAAAATCAGTTTCCCACTTTGGAGCTTTCGATTACAGTAGGCCCTTTTTTGGGGCCGTGTGCAGTGTCTCAAATTTCTTGCCCCTTTGCTCATAAAACATCGTTTGATTTTTATCGCACAAACAAAAAACAAAAAGGGTTCCTCCCAGAATAGGCTTTAACCCAGCAAGAACCCTTCTTTTTTTGAAAATTTTGTACTCGAGAGTTTTTTCTGCAAACGGTTTTTGCAAAATCAAAAACCAAGGGTCAATTATAAAACCCTTTTTTTAATCTTCAATCCTTCCTCCGGAAAAAGCATCACAATCTCTTTTTCTTTAATTCCCAAAGATGGGTTCCCAAGCGAGAGAGATGATCACGAAAAGTTTTCGCTCCCCTTTTTCCCCCAAAATCCCAGATCGCCCTTTTGTAGGAAATACCCTGTGAGGCGCGGTTTCGCATCTGTCGGGAAAAAAGGACCTAGGCTGAAGGGTCGTGAAAAAATTTAAACCTTTGGGGACAAAAAAAATATGACCGAAACTATCAGACACAAAAACCAGCAGAATTCCTTCTGGGGGCGTGTGTAGTTCCCTAGCCCCTTGGGGGTCTTACTGCATTGATTTGGTTGGAAGTGCTTGTCCCTCCTTTTCCAAGCGCTCCTCGCAAAATCACTTGCGTCACCTCCTCAAAAGGAAAACCCCAATCAGGACCCACCATGTAGGGTTTGGGTAAATTTTTCCCTTAAGCGTGTTAAAACGCCTCAAAATTCACGGGTAAATCTAGGGTACGTCTTTCTTTAAAAGCCGTGTCAATGGAGGGGGCTATTTTAAAAAAACCTTATGACCTCCGTAAAACCGGCACCCCCAGAAAGCTCCGAAGGGGTCTTCCCGAAAAGGGAGGGGGAAGTTTTGAAATTGTGTCCACCTTTCTTTATCCACTTTGACCCCCGGGCCCAGTTCCCCCCAAAAACACCCCAAAAAGATTCGCTCCTCACTAAAATAAAAAACCCCTTAAATTGCTTAAAAAGCATAAAAAGAATAAAAAAGACAAAAAAAAACGTCCGAAAGACCTTCAGGGTCCTTCCACTAATCCTAAAAAAAGGGCCCTCATACACCGTTGAAATGTACCCGGGTGCATTGCATAATCCGAAAGCCCCGGCCAAAACGAAAGTACCATATGGACATGTAAAAGTGGTCTTTTCCGATCCTTTGGGCGATTGGGTTTTGGAAATACCCGACATTCCATCTAAAAACAGTAATATAGATGTCTTACCAATTGCTCTGCACTGATCCAAAAAAGGGGAGGAAGTGTTCCTTGCGGTTGCATTTTTCAGCCTTCTAAAAATCTAGCCACCCCCCAAACCATTACCGTCCTCATGGGTATAGTTTTTTTTTTCCATTAGGGATACATTATTCCCCCTTTTTTTGGTACAACTTGCATAGGCTGA
Source organism: Laguncularia racemosa (assembly GCA_037954665.1). Classification (NCBI taxonomy): domain Eukaryota; kingdom Viridiplantae; phylum Streptophyta; class Magnoliopsida; order Myrtales; family Combretaceae; genus Laguncularia; species Laguncularia racemosa. The sequence continues at coordinate 6,699 of JBBMOL010000229.1, forward strand.
CCTAGGGACTGTGGAATGGATAATAAACCCCTGATCAAAAGCTTAATACCTCCATTTTTAAACCCCCTTCTTTTGGGTTTTTTAACCTTTCTCTAAGGTTGACCCCAATTTTAAAATCATCTTCTAGTAAGATTTTAGGGGGTATAAAATGGGGGGCTAATCCCTTAAATCGAATATCTTCCAAGCAAGAGCTCGTTGGCCCCTCAGACCCATAGTAAATCGTCCCTTTGCTCCCCTCAAACAGAAAAAATGATGAGGGGGAGTTAGAGTTAGTTTCCCAAAAAGCATCCCTTTTGTACCGGGAATTTGCTTCAACTCAATTTTAGAGGCTCTTCAACAAACATTTTTTAACCTCCCTTCTTTATTGGGCCCTATTTTTTAAAATCCTCTCGAAAAATACTTCCTTATAGGCTTGCACTACTTTCACAGTTTTGTATCTTACATCTCACTCATTTCATCATTTTTTACTTTAAAAATAAATTAAAACGGATCCCCACAAAAACAGTTCTTTCTCACATTTATTACTGACCTATCGGGCAATCAAAAAGCATGCAAGTATCAGGGCTCAACGATTGTTTTCTTGCGCGGAAATTTTTTCACCCCAATCATCTGTTCCCACTTAAAAAACCCGCTTTCCATCCGCTACATCAAAAAGTCTGCAGTGCTAAGAAAGGTATTCCAAAAAAGCAGCGGGCCTCTACATCTGCTTTCATACCAGAATTACAAAACAACAGGAAAAAAAAAATTTTCTACCTTTACCAGGACATCCTTAAAACCCCTCGGGGAATTTGACCGGGGCGATCTCAGCTGCAGACTTCCTGGGGGGTTTTAGCTCTCCCAATTTAAATTTTTAACAAGGAAAGGGCATCAATTATGCTTACCCAAGGTCTGCTAAATTTCCCCCAACAACTTCACCCAATTAAGCAGGGAAATATGAAACCCCCCGGATCCTTGAGCTTTTGTGGCAACTTGTTTTTAAGATACCGAACATCCGCCCCTTTCTGCGGTAAAAATTTTCTTCAACGCCTCTTTTTTAAACAGAACCCTTCAAGAATTTTGGCATAACTAAGCATTTTGTAAAAGCTTTTACAAAGGTATGAAAGCAATTGTTTAAACAATCTAAAAACTTACCAAAGTGCCCCTTTGTCTTTCCTTTTTCAGCCGACCTGGATATGGAATTGGGGGTTTGTTGGCGATGTTGTGCCTTGGTCTTCCCCTGCTACTCCTTTTCCTTACTTCCTTCCCTTTCGCCTCAGTAGCATTTCCTTCTCACACCTCATCAGGGGCTCTCAACTCCCTTTCTTTGTGAAACCCCGGGTCCCCCCAATGAGAAAATTTGCTTTCTTTTACTCCTTGGGGTCACCCCCTTTAAAACCTACTCCTAGGATTAGGTTCATTTTCCAGGCAAAGCCCCTTGAGCTTCCGAGAGCACTTAAAAAACTCCACCTGTTTTTCCAATTGTGTAAAAACCTCGATTTCATAAAAGAGCATCTTTGCTTGCTGACGCTGCTTTAAACCCTGAATAACTTAAAATCAGCCCTCAAAATTGACTTTTTTTTTGAACTTTGGTGGTGGAGGTCTTTGGAATCCAGGCGGGGGGCACATTCCCCCAAGGCAATTGTGGTTACTCCATGAAAAATTGGGGGTAAAGCGCCGCCTGGATTAAGTGTTGCTGTGGGGGATTGTTCGGGGGTCGTGGGGGGATTTCTAACTAGTCAACTTGTCTTTGGGGTCCTTGGACATGGAATTGGCAGCTGAATCGACAAGGTATTGAATGGTGAGAAAACACCACCCCATCGACCTTCATAGAAGGGGCATCCATTTTGCAGAAATAGGGTATCATATCAACCTATAAACCCCTGCGCCCTTTGCCTCAACCTGCCGTTACTCCACTGATGGTTTTTCTTGGCCTTTTTTAAAAATAGCTCCGAGACTCTTTGGGAGATTCACTTTAAGTGTACCACCAGTAGGGGGCCAATGTTTGTCGCGTCGGTAATCAGCCCGTTGAAAAAAGTTAAACTTGTGCAGTTGGGAAATTTGGGGGTTGGGCCCACCTAAGCAAACCCTTTGAACCTTATCTACTATAAAGGGGGCCGTTATCCAATTGGGGAAACGATGTGATATCGCCCATTTGGCAATTTTGGGGTGGAAAGTAAAAGTTAGAAAAGACTCTGCCTTGGGCCCATGTAAAATGGATTCTGGGTTCATGAATTTTATCCATCCCTTTGCTTTTCCCCTAAAGGGTAAAAGGAAAAAACCGCAATTTAACCCTCTTTAGTCACCCTGTTCTTTTTCTACAGCCCGGAAAGCTAGAAACATTTAAACGTGAGTGGGGGGATCTTCTTTAGGTAACCTAAAATTGACACGGGTTAGTACAAATTTTGTAAGGCTTAACTTCAAAGTTTTTAGCCTTTTATTGTAGGTCTTATGTACATGAACCAGGGCTATCTAAAGTTGGCCGGGAATAATCCCCCATAGTCCAATTTTGGTCTCCCTTGCTTCAATTTTTAAATCTTCTGTTCACAAGTTGCTTTTTCCTTGAACTGAACTTTCCCTTCACTCCATGATAATTCTCCCTCACCACTTGTTGCTCTTCAAGCCCTTTAGTTTCCTTTTTGAATGTCCGGCTTTTTCTGGATCGAAATCAAAAATTTTTGATATGAACCCCTTTGTCATACATCCAAAAACACCAAAATGAGTTATTACAAAAAAAAAATAAAAATGAATATAAAAATAGCAAAAAAATAAAGGTTAAATTAGTAAGCGTTGAGCTTTCTAATACTCTGATCCCCAACGGCCCAAAAAAATTTGTTAGACCGAACCCCAAAAATTAAAAAAAACCCCTTTCAACTCTCGTTCGATCAATTGGAAGTACCTTCGTTTGTAATGATAGAACAGTTAGGTATCTATCCTCAGGATCCAAGTTCATAATAACTCTAAACCGACTATCTAACCGCATAAATTTGAGAGGTTATTTTAAATTAAAAACACTTAACAAAACCTTACAATTAAAAAAAACACAAAAATTTTGATTACTAAATCCGATAAATTAGAACAACCCCCCTTACTATCCTCAATTATCATATAACTTTCCCCTTTTTTTTTAAAAACAAATAACGAACAAGGGTTAATTGAACCGGGGATTTCTAACACTAACCCCAAAGTTTTTCCCCAGATTCATTAGCTCCTAATCAATCGCTTTGATAAAGATTCCTCTTTTTTTTAAATAATTAAAAATTGCTTTAACCTCTTAAACCCTCAATTGGGCAAATTTTTAAATTTTTAATCTAATAAAAAAATTTTACTTGTATCCTAGATTACATAAAAATTCCCTTTTATTCATGCATGATCTATTCAAACAAGAATTTTCCAATCAACTTGTAAGAAATCAAGCAAACTCAATGCTGGCCATACATAAAATTACAACACTACATCAACAGAATAAATTTAGAAACCCAAATTTTAAAATTAATATAACAATCCAATTACGAAAATTTAATTTTTTTAAAGGGTTGGGGTATGAAATAAACTAGCCACTTATGATTTCAATACAATCAAGAGATGAGGAACCCATGTGCTAAACATTTCAAAAGATAAGATAATCCGTTGATGTTTTTTTTTTCCCTTGGTAAGTTTCCCCCCGTTTTTCTCCTCTTCTTTTTTTTCCCTTTTTTTTTTTTTTTTCTATCTGCCTCAGGTGTCTTTTTTTTTTTCTCTTCCTTTTCTGTTTTTTCCCCCTTTTAAACCGCTCGTTCAAAAAATTAAGAGTATATATATGGAAACCAAAAAATTCCTAAAAGGGTAAAACTTTTCCATAACACGGTCTCCCCCAGGGTTTACACGGCCATGCATTGCAAAGTGCGAAATAATAAAGAACCCACGGCTTTTCTTAAAACCCTTTTGTGCTTCGTTGGTTTTTAAAAGCCAAAACAGGGCCGTGCTCTGGAAATACACGCCCTGTACTTCCTTTTTTTTCCCAAAAAGCTTTTTCTCGTGTATTCTTCCCGTTTTTCAATCCAATCGATACCCCTTCAAATAGGGGTCCTCATCCCTAAATTGAAATATTTCTCTTTTAAGATCAAAATTCTCAAGAAACATCAATTTATTACACAAAAAAAATGAATTATCTAAAATAAAATGTTAATTTATACATCATGGGTATAACTATTTTTTAATTTTTTTCACTATGAAGCACTTTTACATTGGTGAAAATACCCCCTCTTAAAAAGACACAAAATTACCTTTAGACCCTACAAAAATAGGAAGGGGTTTTTCCCTATTTTTCCTCCAATTGGAAAGGGTTCTTCCCGTGCAACAGTTGAACCCCAAATACTTCTTTTTTTTGTCTTCATGTGTCTTATATCTGTATCCTCATAATACTTATTTGCACACAACAATTCTTTGGGCTTATGTCCCTCTTCCTCCCTCTTTACTCCCACCTCCATACATCATCACCCTTTTTGTTTGGGAATTAGCACCATATTCCAAAACTTAAACTTTTGAAGCTTTGGATTTTGAAAAGTTTTCCCCCCTGATGACCTACCCACTATCACCTAATTCAGTCCTAAAATTTGTTTTCTTTTTTTCCAAAAAAAATTCTTTCTCCCCTCCATTTTCAGAATAGAGATTTTTTCCCACTTTTTATAAACCCCCCCTTTTCAACCTATTTTCTCGATGCTTATCAAATTTGAAGCCCCTTTTCTCTCAAATTTTTAAAACTTAATTATAGCCTCATTAATGTATTTATCACTAAACCTATTATTTAAGTGACTCTATTTTTTGACCGGAAAAAATCAGTTATAGTTTTTAAGAGCCCAAAGGTCCCACATCGAATCATAATGTCTCAAACTCTTAGATATACTCATCCATAATTTTTCTCTTTGTCTCAAAGTTTGGAGTCATGAATGCTCCTATCTGGATCCTGGTATAAACCCTTCCTCATAACCCTTTTATCCCTACTAAGTTTATATCTCAGCTTCCATCTCTCCCTTTTACCACAATATTCTTTACAAAAGGCGCAACCCCGTAAACTTAATACTGTTAAAAACACTCGAGTGTTGTTATTAATTTATAACACCCAAAAAAACTTCCACTTATCTTCCCAATCAAGATAATCCTCTCAGATCCCTTTCTAGCAAATGAAAGGGAATGTAAATTTTAATATTCCAACCCCTAGGGGGTTTAAACCTGATTAAAATAAAATTCTCCCTAAAATTATACCCCGTCCCCTAGTAAGCATGTACTTCGTCCAATTATCTAACCCATTTCCTCTTAAAAACTCCTCCCCCCATACAACATTAAAAGGGTACTAAGGGGGGGTACCTGTGGATTTTCCCTGGCTATTGGGGTATGTCATTTGACGACCCCTGTTGCTAATTAGAACAAAAAGTTAGGTCCCACAACTGTTTTTCTAAAAATTCTCCTACCACCCACGCACGATGTCCCTAACCTCCTCCTTGAATAACTGTTGGGTTCATTCCCCAAATTCCCCCCATTTTTCCCACCCTTGACATTTTTTGTTTTAAATTTCAATCTTAACACAAATTCCCAAAACACAATGAACAAAGCTCTAATGATACATTTCCTTTAAATTCTTAACCTCCACTTTTTCCAAGTCTTTTTAAAAAAACACAAAACAATTTTTAAAAATATAACCCCAACTTTAATTCGCTATCAATAACCACACATAAACCCTAAATTCAATACACACAAACCAAAAGAACCTAAACGTTAACCTTCGTTTAATTCCAAAAAATTTTTAATCAACCCCCCCACCATTCGCAATATAACCCCAATTTTAGTTCATTAACAAACAAATGTCACAAACCCCTTTTCTCAACCAAAGGGCCCAAAACCAAAATATGTGTCCCTTTTCCTTTTAGAACCCAAACAATCAAAATTTTTAATCAACGATTCACAACAAACCAATTTTCCCATAACAAACAAATAATAATAACAAATAAAACCCCAAACCCTTCTGAATTTTTTGCCTAGCAAGAGAATATCTTAGACGGCTTTTTGAAAAGAGCACAATAATCTCGTCCGTCACTCACTCAAACCCAAAGGTTGATAAGAGTATAAGAAAAATGAATAAAATCCACTTTATGTATTTTTAAAATGTCAAAAGTCTATTCTATTCCATTCAAAGAGGTTTTTTTACAAAATAAAATAGCTCAAAACTACATAAAAAAAATGGCCTAATGGAGCAAGTACGCCCTTTAAAACAGCACCCTGGCTATAAATGCTTGCCCACTGGCTTATGGGTTTGGCCCAAATGGGTTACCCGGCTTTTTTATTGATTTTTTCCCTTAGTGTATTATAATTGAAAGATTTATTCCACACCTTTTGGTTTAAGCGTTAGCCTAAATGCCTAATCATGAAATTCTTAAGGGATTTGTTATCAAACAAAAGAAAGTTAGAGGAATTGCAATTGTGATGCTTAGGGGGATTTCCAATAATCTTATAAAAAAAGTTATAAAAAATTGAAGGGCCAAAGGGGTTTTTACTTTACCTTATTTTATTGGTAAGTTTTCAAATTTAAAAAACAAGTTAATTTTGGCGCAGCATCAACTCGCCATTAAATTGTTTAAGAACTAGGGAATAGAACTAAAACCAAACACTTCATCTACAAATTTGCAATAGATCACTAAGTACCCTATGGGGGTTTTTAAGGAATGTTTTTTAAAGGTAGAAAAATTTTTTTGATTAATTTTGTAAACTTAGATATTTCTGAGGAATAGAAGTATTCTGATTTTTGGGCCTTTTTTGCCATAAAGGGGCCAAAATAGAAATTAGTATGGGAAATTGGGTTTTAAGTGTTAGTGAGGGTGAGGTTTTCAAGGGTTTATGAGGTGATAAAAAAACACTTGACGGGTTTAGTATTTTTTCTTGATATTATTAACATATCCCCAGCTAGTCTATGCAAAAATTTTTTTACGAAGCCCTTTAGATTATGTTTTTTGTGCAAGGATGGGAAAGGAATTTGGGAAGCCCAAGAAAGTAAAATATACTTTGATGGAGGGAACGAACTATGAAAGGAGGAAGGGATTTTAGGGGTTGATGAACAAGGAAAGGGGAAATTTAAGCCTCCATTAAGAGCCACTGGTTAGATTAAAACAAATACCCAACTTTGGAATGTACCTTTTTGGAGAAACACTCAAAAAATGGTGTTTTTTTTGAGGGAATCAAAACCCGTCAACAATTAGACTTATTATTGAACAAACCTAAAGTCATTAACCTAGTTTTTATTTTTCTTTATATATTTGTTTTGCATTTTTTTAGTACACTATCTTTTTTTTCAAAACATAGTAAATACCTAATGCTTTGGTTTTTTGGGGTTTTTTTCAAAAACCTACATAAATTTTAAAAGAAGTATCGGTCTTTCATTGCTCCCCCTGGAGGGAAAAAAACCACCCAAATTTGTTTTTTTTTTGTATTTTCTTTTTTTAAAATTTGCCCTTTTTTAAACAATAAAATACTTGTAAAGTAGGGTTTGGAAGGGGCTTTGAACATTAAAAAATCTACCTTTTTCTTGCCATGGGGCTTCTTCCTTACGCATTTTTTTCTTTTAATTTCACTTTTAAATTGGCGAGTTGGGGTTAAAGATTATTGGGTTATTCAAATACTTTTTAAGTTGTTCCCAAATTTTTGTAGTTGTTATATCCCTGTGTAATTAATTTTTTTTTTGTTCTTATTCACACCATTTTAAAGGGTCCATCTTTAAGTAGGGGTTTACGCCCAAAATTTTATTGAATTTTTTTCTTCTTTTTTGTCATCCTTTATTTTTTACAATTACAATTAAAAACATCAAATTTGGTATCAGAACAAGGTTTTGAGAAGGGATTTTCATGAATCACAAAATTGGGATTTAGGGGTTTTTTTTCCTTCTTTTTTAAATTGAATTTGGGTGAAGTGAAAATTGAAGTCTTGTGTTTAATTATACCCTGAAAATTTCTTGTAATTTTTTCCAAATTTAAATGTAGAAATTAGATGCAATCATTTACCCTGATTGATTGTGTGTGGAAGAAGGGGGAATTCTTTAATTTGAATTCCATAATTTAGAAAATTTCCCTAATTTTAAGTGTTGTTGATTATGCCTTGTTGCTTCCTGTAAACTTTGGAAAAAGAATGTGCATTTTCATATTTGCTCATCTTGCTATGGGGAAAAGGAAACTTTTGAATTCAAACTCAAACATTCTTGTGGGGTTATTGTGTAGATCATTTTAAATGCACTTTGGCTGTTGAATCAAATTTCTTGCCATATGGAAAAGTTCTAATTTTTTCTTCCATTTACCTTTGTTGCCATGAAAGTGGGGTGCTGCACCGTAAGTGTGTGTGGGGTGAGGTGTATGTTTTTGTTTAACGTATTGATTGGGTTAAATTTAGGCTTGTATTATAAGTTAAGGTTTTGTGTTAGGGGTTTTTATTTTTATGTTAAAAATAATGTGTAAATGAAGGTTTTGTGTATTGTGACTGTGTAGTGTGTGGGGGGGGTTGTGTTTGGTTTTTTCTGGTAAGTGTTGAGTGATTAAAAAAAATTATTATTCAAAATCATTCCCAAAAATAGTGTCAAGGTGGGGTTGGCAATGAGGGCCCAAAGTCAGGTTGGAGGAGTTCAAGGGTGCCGTGCTTAGGTAGAAGAAAGTTAGAGGAACGGTTTTAAAGGGTCTTTCCACATGTTGCAACAAAGCAACCGGGGGGATAGATACGATCCCTAACCCCCATGGCCAAACCCCCAAACCCCCCACCTCAAGTAGCCTATCAAAATGCTATAAGGAAGGGTTGTTGGAGGAAAAAGGGAGGGGAAAAGGGGGGGAGATTACATTTCCCTTTAAAGGGGGAAAGAGATGAAATTTTGAAATGACCTTACTCAAACTAGAGTTCAGACCCCCCGGGGGTTTGAGTAGTGAAGTTGCAGAGCCCCTTCATTTAGGCAAGGTTTTTAATATTTTGTTTTGGGGGTTAAAGGTTAGAGCCTGTTTTGAGTGCTAGAATTGTGACCATGCTTAGGGTTGTCTTGACTGTGGAATTTACAGCTTAGCCGCCTTTGGGGGAAAAAACTTGTGATTGGAACAAAGAGATGGTGAGGGGGATAACTACCTAGCAGGGAAAAGAAACGAGTTTAGAAAAAGGGTTTTTACCTAAGCATTTCAGGCAGGCTATTTATGCTCCTTTTAAACACTGAACAAGGAAGCAAAACAATTAAAATTTGTACAGAGTTTGAGACATTAATAATTAAATTGGGTCGTTGAACCTCCTAACAAAACCTTTTGCATCTTTTTTCAGGTTAAAGTATAATTTCCTGCATCATGGACTCTAAGGGTATAAAACCTGAGAGGCTACCACTAGCCTTGAAAGTGGAAGTAGAGGCGATCCAACCCTTTTTGAGCAAAGCAACAGGTAGGGAATTCTACAAACCCATGGGGCAGAAAAGGCAGATGGGAGAACAAAAAGGAACAGGGGAAAGATAAGACATGGGAAAAAAAACCCCAAAAAGATAGGGAAAGGGAGGTTTCAGGAAAAGGAAAAGGGTTGTTGGGGCTGATTAGGGAACGTGCCAAGGACAACCATGGAAAGATGCGTCAGTAAAGTGTTTTTAAAAGCATAGCTTTTGCAATGACAAATCAGTCCCCAACAAAAGGTCTGAGTCATGGAAGGAAATCTGGGTATCAAAAAGAAGTGGGGGTTAGCCCACAGATTGTCAATATACACAGGGGTATTATGATAACCTGATGCTGAGAACATGAAATTGGGAAATGATAAATATTGTCTATTAATGTTTTACCAGGGTCTCTAATCTCCAAGTTAGAGACATTAAAAAAGAGAACCTATTCCATACGCTTTGTCGGGTTTAAGTAACTTGTGTGTTCTTTTTCATTGATGGGGTAGTTGCCCAATGTCATAGCTGTTGCATTTGTAAATAGATTGCAACTATCATTGCCCTATCCATATCCTTATAAATTACTTTGTAAATGAAGTTGCATGTTACCCGGAGGGGAAAGGTGCCATTCGCATAGGGGGATAGATACAAGACAAAATTTTTTTTGATTTTTCCTTGGGGTTTTCATAACTATTGGGTAGGCCTTTTGGGTTTTTTGACAGAAGGTGCTACATGATGGGTTTGAACCTTTTTTTTCAGAAAGTAGTGCGTGGGGTTTTTTGCTGCTAGTCTCCAACCGAGGGACAAACATTCTAAGAACAATTAGCAAAAAAAATGGGAAATCAAGTCTTTAGGGGAACAAACACATGCAAACAAGGGATTTTTATAGGAAAAAAACCCCTTTTGATTAAGGAAAACTTTTTGAAGCCCCAGGGGAAAGATGGGAATCAAACCGGTTTAAAAACTAGACCTTTATTGAACAAAAACCCCAAAAACATTAAAACCCAGTGTTTTACTTACTTTAATATTTTTTTTTGCTTTTATCGGTACATTTATTTTTTTTACAGACATGATAAATCACTAATCCGTTTTATGGGGTTTTTATGGCCACATAAAATTTAAAAGAAGTACGGGCCCACATTGTTCCCGGAGGTCAAAAAAACCGGCCCCCATATTTGTTTTTATTTATATTTTCTTTTTTTAAATTTTGCTTTTTTTAAACAAGTATAAATACTTGTAAAGTAATTTGTAAGGGGCTTTTTAAAATTAGAAAAATAGGCCTTTTTTTTTGCATGGGCGAGCTTCTCCCCAGCATTTTTTTCCCTTTTTTCAATTTTTACTTTGAATTTTTGGTGATTAGCTTAAGGATTTTTGTGGTTATATCAATACTTCTTGATTACTTCCAATTTTTGCTATGTGCATATTAGTGTGTAATTGGATTTTTTTTTTTGTTCTTTTTCACACCATTTAGGTTCCATCTTCAAGTTTGGTTTAGCCCCAATTTTATTGGAATTTGTTCTTCTTTGGCCTCGTTATTATACTACAATTACAGTAAGCACACATTATTTTCTCGATTTTAAGGGAAAACCAAAAGAGAGGTTGTTAAATTTCCAAACACAAAAGCCTTTGGATGGAAGATCTTAATATTAGGGGTATTTTTCCCCCATTTTATAATTACAAAATTTAAAAAAGAGGTTTTTAAACCAGTCGTGCAACCTAATGAAAATTAAATCGAATAGAAGGGGTATCAAGGAAAAATCAATTTTTTCCAAAAAAGGGTTAAAATGACTATGGTGCCAACGAGAACAATGAACTTATCCTGGAAAAAATCACAAGTTGGGAGTGGCTTGAATCTAAAGATGAATGATGCCATCCCCAAAGGCCTTTTCACTCCCCTTCTGGATAGGTGTTGAAAAGGTTAGTAGCCCTATGTATTTTGTTTTCCTTTTCATTTAGTAGGTTATTTCATTTCTAATAGCCCCCAGAAGATCAAAAGAAGATAATCTTCATGTGTCCCATGGTGTTTGCTTAACCTATGCCTTTTTTATGGGCCTAAAAACACTTGAAAGCAATTCAAAAAACTTAAGAAAATTCTCAAGTCAAGGAAAAACGGGTAAAAAAAAAAGGGCAAAATGACTGAACCAAGGAAGATAGATGAATTCCAAATGTCCCAAAGAATAATTTGAATACCACACTGAAATACCTTTAACAACCTCTTAATTTCATATAAAACCCGAAAAAAAAACCCCAAAGACAAAAGAAAAAACCGTAACAAAAATAAACCCCCTCAATAGGGGAAAAACAAAATTTTTAGGGAAAATTTTCAATGATGAACCAAAAAATAATTGATAAATACTTCAAATAAGCACAAGAATTTGTGAAAATAAAAGTTTTTGACCCGAAAAAAACTCAATTCAACCCTAATAGACCATAAAAGAAAAGAAATAACAAAATGAAAATTGATTAAACCCCCAATTTCAAGATTTCACTCGCCCCAATTTCAACTCTTGGGGTTTAAATTTATAAGATTTGGACCCGGTTTTAACCCTAATTTCCCCAAAAAAAAAAAGTAAACCAAAAAATTAAAAGTTAATCTTTTTTTAAAGAATTTTTTATTTTATGGGTTAAAAAGGGTTAAAAAAATTTAAATTTATTTTTGGGGTATTTTAATGAAAAAATTTAAAGGAAAAAAAGTGTCCCAAAACCAAAATAAACCAAATAGTTTAAAAAAAAAAAAATTAAAAAAAGGGCTTCAAAATGCCCCGGGCTTCTTAGATCCATGGGCCCCCCATCGCCGGTTGAGGTCGGGCCATGAAAAACCCACAAGCTAGTTGGAGGGGTTTTCCTTACCCTTTAAAAAAATTTATAAGTGTGCCCGTTGGAAAAAAAAATACAGAAAAATAAAAAAGGTTAATATATAATAAATTTCCGGGGTCGATCTTCAAAAGGGCCCCCAACGCCAAAATTTAATTCCTTTTTGGGCTTGCCCTAAGAAGGGCCCTTTTGGGTTTTTTTCCTATCATCTCCCGGGCCTCAAAAAAATTTGTCCTCAAACTGTAGATCAAATGCAGAAAGGGCTTTTTTCCTCTTAGCAAGTCATTGAAAAAATATGCTGCAGAACCCAATATCTGAAAATCAGGTGGTGATTTTCTTCTCTCCTCCCTTTCCAAAATGTACTCTTCTGCAACACAAATAATGACCCATTATCCACTAAATTGCCCTGTTCAACCTTTCCACTGAACGTTTCCTCTTTTTCTAACTATCTGTATGTTGCGATCCCCATGCTTTTAAGGTTTTGGGCCCCAATGCTCATTACCCTCTAAAACCTCTGAAGGGAAAATAACTTTCTGACATCGGCCCTGGGGTCTGCTTCTACATGATCAAGGGTCCTTTGAAGGGTTTGGCCATCGGTGTCTGACAAATTTTATGCCTAAGGGGTTGGGTCTGCCCCTGGGGCCCCAGAACCCTTTTAAGGTTGGCAACCGCGTTTGCCAATTTGGTCCCTGATGGTTAATCATTTTGGGTATGTCCCAAATTCTAGATGGTTTTTTATCTGTTTTGCATTCCCGGGACCTCTAAAGGGACATGGGTTCCCAAAACTATCTTTTCCTCTTTTTTTTAACATAAAATATTTCTATCCCCTATTTTAAAACCATCCGTCTACAACCATGGGTTTTTCCAAATAAAAATTTAAAATCACAAAAGGGAAAATTCCATTCAACCATCTATACTTATCCCCCAAATAAGGTACCCTACCTTTGGGTCACACAAAGACCATCCTATCATTTTAACCAATTTAATGTATAGGGTTTGGGGTGTGGGATGTTTTAAGTTTCAACTTCGATAATAAAGATAAACTACAAATTAGAAAAACACCACCCCAATAAAATTGGCACAAGTTTCCCTTTTTCCTACAAGAAGTTTTGGGAAAAATTTTCTCTTTTTCCCTCATCAATGGTTTGAAAGGAAATTAAGTCCCGATGCAATATGTTAGTAGACAAAAACAACTCACTTACATTTTTTCTTAAATTCAACAACCTCAACACTTCACCACACCCCGCAACACACCCTTTCACACCCCCAGTGCTCACGCCAACAAACAAAAAATGTTTAATGGGGATTTAAATAAAGTTAAGTGAGAAATTGAAACACAAATAAAATTCCAATATTTAAAAAATTAAATTTTAAAAACAAGTTTGAAATAATAAATTCTTACTTCACCTTTAAGTTTGTTTTGAATTCAAATTCTACTACTTCAATTTTTTTTTTTCACGGTTTTTACACCAAAATTGATCTTGATTGCACACCCTTTAAACCCCAACCCACAAAAATGGAAAAAATTTAAATAAAAAATCCTTAATGACTTTCCACAAATGGAACCAAAATTTAAATTCAATGGAACAAATCAATACCCTTAATAACTTTCCCCAACTTAAGGGGGTTTTTTTGAATTTCAAATAAAATTCCCCCATTTATCCCCCCAAGCAATTTCTAAAATTTTACACTTCCAATTTCCCTTTTTCACAACACAACACCACACAACACCTTCACCACACGGGCACTTTTCCCTTTACACAAATTTTTAACCACAACTACAAAAACATACATGTCCATGCAACACAAAACTTTTTCAATTTATTACTCTTTTTCAAAAACAATTTTAAGGTTAAACACGTTGCAAAATTCTTTACTTCAAATACAACCATCCGCAACTTCATAAAAAGGCAGTAAATTAAATTTGAAAACAAAGCACTTCACTAAATTGCAAAACCCCTCCACATTTGGGGAAGAGCAATTTTTCAAAATTTAAAAAAAACACATTTTTTCTCCTTCCTCTTAATGCTTGTTTTTTAAATCAATACTTCCCTTTTTACACATAATCAAATCGGAAAATTCAAATGTTCTTCCCAATCCGAATTCAATAATGTAAGAAACCCCAATTTTTCTTTCCCACACAAATTTCACTTTTTGAAATTTCACTAAAAAATGCCTATCTTTCCCCTTTTCCCTTTACGAGAAGTCCACAAATAAAGCTTCAAAAAGTAATTCAAAAATACTCCAACGCACAAAATTTAACTCCTAAGCAAAACACCCACTTCAAACAACTAAACAACAATTTTAATTTACTGCAATTTTTTAAAAATTTTAGTAAGAACATGACCCTAAATTCCAAAATTCAAAATCCATAATCCCTTCTCACAAAACCCCAGCTCTGATACCAAAAAAAATGTGTTCCTAAACACATTAAACACATCAAAGCTTAAGAAAAACTATCTCAAGCAGCAAAATCGAAAAAAAAAAATAAGGGCAAATGACGTGAAAACCCAAATGAAGATAGAGAATTCCAAATGTCCAATGAAATAATTAAAATTCCCCACTGTAAACTTTTTAACAACCTCTTAATTTCTATAATCCAGCAAAAAGACCCCAAAAGACAAAAGAAAAACTAACAAAAATAATCCTCTCAAATGTGAAGAACTTTTTTTAGGGGAAAATTTTTAATGAGAACCAAATAAATTTATAAATACTTTAAAAAAGCACAAAATTCGTGAACAAAAAGAAGTATTTCTGACCAAGAAAATCTCAATTCAACCCTAGTTGACACACAAGAAGAAAAGAAAAAACAACAAAAGAAATTGATATAACCCACAATTTCAAGATGTTTCACTCGCCACAATTTCAACTCTTGGGGTTTAAATTGGGGGGGGGGTAAAGTTTGGAACCCCAAGGGATGAACCCTAATTCTCACTAAAAGGAAATGTATAATCGCAAAATGATAACTCCTCAAACTCTCTCTTTAAACGTATTTTTACTTTCACTCCCCGGGAAAAAGTGCTCAAAATTACAAGTTTTCCACTTTTTTGGTGGGAAACCCCAAATAAAATTCAAGAAATAAAGTGTCCCAAACCAAAAAAAAACCCAAAAAAAGTTCATATAAAGAGAAATATATAAAAGAAAAGGTCTTCAAGATGCCGGTCTTCTATAGGATCCATCGGCCCAATCATCGCCGTTTGAGGTCGGTCCATGAATAAACCCACAGATAGTTGGAGGGAGTTTGACCATTACCATTGAATAATATTTGATTAAGTGTTGCCTGTTGGAAATACATCAATACTAGAATAATAGAAAAGAAGGTTATTATATAAATAATTCCGGGGTCGATCTACTCAAAATGGGCCTCAACGCCATGATTTGAATTACTTTGGTTCTTGCCCTAATGATTGGTCTTGTCGGATTTTTATTCCTATCACTTTTAAGGCCTCTACCAATGCCCTTACTACTTTTTAGTATTGTTGATGGCCATCTTTGTTGATTTGATTAAGGACATAATGGTGGTATTTATGGCCTGATTCTTTGTTTTGGTAGCTCGTTTGATGAGTGCTTTGCATAACTTAGAGAGAGTATTGAAAAGGTGTGTAGAAACTAATTAGTCTTGAATTGGGTATAAAGTTTCATTTTTATGGTACAGGAGGGGATAATCCTAGGGGGCATAAGATTGTTATGGGGTGAAAGAAGTGGATGGGTAAAGAATACACAATGGTAATTTCTACCCAACATCAGTTAATGTCGGGCTGTTTCTTATGACTTGTAAGGTTCTAATAGAGGTTCATAAGGACTTCTCTAGATTGTATGGGCCTTAATCCAAGTTGATGGAAAAGATGATATGCCCTAATGTCTTCATAGGAATGCCTAGATGCATTTACATCTTAAGGATAAAGTGGACTAACACCCCAATAAAAAGGGTTGCTTTAGATTGGAATGTTCCTTTACAACTAATGTGTAATGTAAGTGATTTTGCATGTTGGGCCTAGTTCTCAAATAGTAGAAGGATAAGGGCTTTTAACCCATTTTTATGCTAGCAAAACTTTAACTGATGCACAGTGAATTTCACACTATTGATAAAGAGTTGCTACTTGGTTTTTGCTATTGATAATTTTGAATCTATTTGAATTTTTCTAAAGTCATTATCTACACTAGATTCTACCTTAAGATATTTTAAATAAATTCAATTACTAAACCTCAATTAATTAGATTGATCTTGCTATTTTAGGAATTTGAAATCCCAAAATTAAGGACCAAGAAATCAATTAAGAATGGTAGTAGATCTCTATAATACTAAGAAAAGCATAATTTAGAACGTTGGAGGAAAATGTGTTCAATGTGAGTTTCTAAAAGAATAATTGTATGCAATTTAATTAGGTAAGTGACAAGAGATTCCATGGTTTGCAAATTTTTTAAATTATTTTGTTGCTTAAGTCTTGCTAAAAGGGTTTCTCATCATAAAGAGGAAATTCTTTTATTAATTTAAAGTATTGTCTTTTGGGAAGACCTATATTGTTTAGTGTGTATAGATTCAGATCGTTTAAAGATATGGTTTCCCATTTTAGAAGTGGGGGCTAGACAGATCTAAGCCATTTCATATCGAGGCCCATAGGAGGACACCATAGCATGAACAAGAAACCTCTTAAAAGGTGTTATAAATCAAGTTTCCACTAACTACCTTATCTGGGGTTACCCACAAGTATATGTAATTATGCCCATAATTGATAGCAAATTGTTATATCTCTCACTAAGATGAGATGCCTAAAGGTTCATCCTATTTTTAAAGTATTTGACATTTGAGGTAATAGTTTTTATGGACCCTTTTCCAAATTCAAATGTTAATATAGATATATCCTAGATTTATTATTTATGTGGTCCGAATGGGTTAAGGCTTAAGCTTTAACTATAAAATGATGTTATGGTAGCACCACGTTCCTCATGAGACTATTTTCATGTTAGGCACTCCTAAAGCAATTAGTAGTGGTAAGGATACACTTTTGTAATGTGCAATTTGAAATTTTTCATAAGTGATATGGGTTACACATAGGATAGCCACTTTTTATCAATACTAATTAAATGGCAAGTGGAGGTATTAAAAATAGGGACTTAAAATGTATTATTGGAAAGACAATAAAGCACACAAAAAAAGACTAGTCACGATCAGGCCTATAAGAAAGCGTATAAACATCATTGAGCATTATGCTTAATGGACTAGTAAATGGGAAAGCGTTGTATTTACCTTTTGAGATTACGCACAAAGATTATTGAGGAAAATTAAATGCTTATAAATTGATCTTGAGTCTATAAATGTAACAAAAAAGTTCAAATTAAATGAGCTTAAAGAGTGGAGAGCAATGGCATATAGATGTATAGGTTGTACAATGAATGAACTAAGAAGTTATCATGATTAGAGGATTTGATAAGGTAAGTAAGTCTAAGAGGGAGATCGTGTTTGTTATACAATTCCTTTTGAGGCAATTTCTTGGAAACCTTTAGTCTTGGTGGTTTGGTCCATTCATTGTTACACAAGTTTTTCCATATGGAGTAGTTAAAGTCACACACTTGGAGAAACGACATTTAAGGTTAATGGTCAATGACTAAAGTTATGTTTAGGAGGCAAGTTGAGTGAGAATGCTAGGAGGATTTTGCTCCCTCTAAAGGAAGATTGGGTAGGTAAACTATGTTGAGCTAAAGATATTTAAATAAGCACTTGTTTTGGTGTCCAACCTAGCTTAATTAATGTTTATAGTTCTTGTTTTATATTTTTATTTTGAATAGTTTAATTTCTTTTTACATTTAACTTGCATTCTTTTTATTTTTTATTTTTAATTACTAAGTTTTGTTTAATATCGCTTTTAATCATAAAATGGAATGGTTTACTTTATCATAAGTTTTTAGGTTTTGAGCATGAAAGTAGGGGATTGGTGTATAAAAATTTGGTGGAGTGCAGGTAGATCTAAGGGGTTCAGTGTAAGATCCTCCTGTGATTCGACCAGATTCAAAAGTGCAAGTGATCAGTGGGATCATGAGCAGTTCTTTGCATGTGAACATCCCTATGATGTTCTAGGTGAGCGATTGCCTCATTTTAAGTGGATCCATTGGTTTCATGGGCACAAGATCACATATGAGCTGCTTACGAACACAACATCAAACAATGCGCATGAGCAGAAAGGATCATTAGTTAGGATTAGTAAGACAAGATACATTCAAAATATATGCTAGATCATGCTCCATGATTAATCTTTCTTTCACCTCTTATTTTTTCACTTCCTTTATCTTCCCCAAACCCGTGAAATGCCGAAAACTACTCACCTCCAAAATATCTATTCTCTTGTATATTTCAGTTCTTTTTCCCTGCATTTTCTTAATTTTAGAACATTCAAGAATTAAACATCTTGCAAAGAGTAGTGGTTCTATGCACGACTAAAGGAGCTAGAATCTAATGTCAACCCACCTTAAATCAAAGAGATGCAATAGTTGCTACACTTTTCAATTTACAAATAAACTGGAAAAGATAAGTTAACTCCAAAATAAAACAAACCATTTAGTTAGTCTCACTTCTTTGACTAGGTTATTTTTGCTTATAGCTAGGTTTGAAGATTCTTTGTGTTATTGATAAGCTTTTGGTGGGTTGGGATCTTATTGATATCTATCCAAAAGTTAACATAAAAGGAACTTTATTGGAGTTCGCTCTTTAGTTTTAATTGGTTAGAGATCATATTGCACAATAATGTGTGTAAGCCAATGATCTTTCCAAGAAAATAGCTAGGTATATACAACTTTCCTTTGGTCTAAACTTTTCTATTATGATGGACCTTTATGTGATGATTATTTCAAAATAAAGAGTAGTTTGTAGAGCTTCAATGTACTCACCTATGGGTATAGGTGAAGGGATAGTTTAGAGGGTAATAAGTCTGATTATTTTCTTTTCAAAGATGTCTAAGTCTTACACTTGAGTGACCTTACCTTAGGGTTGTGTATTATTCTTAGCTTAAGTTTATTGGGAAGGGGAAAATGTTTGCATAGTCCTTAGTGGACATGACTTTATTAGCATTGCATATCAAAGCATAGGCCATTAATTTATAAGTGAGGTTGAGCATTTTACTTTGCACCATCAGGCAAAAGATGCTAGCTTTGACTAGATATGTAGTAGAGCCATATATCACCGATTTGTGAAGTGATTAGGTATATTTGATGGTTACCAGCTTGTAATGGTTTAATGATATAGAACCATGCATTAGATTCCTTAAATTGCTTGAGTGTCTAACCCCAAGTGATGGGAATCAAACCCATGCAACAATAAAAATCCATTAACAGAGTAAGGCTAGAGGATTACAAACCTAGCATTGAGGAATCCTTCTTGAAAACAAATGGACTCAAAGAACTTACATAAGTGTCTTCATTTAATTTATATAATTGTTTTGCATTTCATTAGGTACATTTGGTCAATATTACAGGACGGTGAGCAAACACATAGTGCTTGGTTTGTGGGTGATTCATGGACCATAAATAAATCAGAAGAAAAAAGGCCATACATTGTTCCATTGACCGTGGGTGAAACCACCGTAGTTGATATATTCTTTTCTTTTTTTAATTTTTTTTCATAATTTAGAAACAGGTATAAATACTTGTTAAAATTGGAACACCCACAATAAGCGGACTTTGAATCGAATATATTTAGTAGCTAACCTCTTTTTCAAGTGTAAGGGTTTTCTCCTTTCACAAAATACTGTATCAATTCTATGCTTGGATTATTGGCAAGTGGGGCTTGATTTTGTTGTGCATAACTCAACAATTCCAGTCAATCCTAAAATTCAACTAGTGTGTTTTCATTTGGTAAGAATTGGGATCTTTTTTTCTCCGTAATTACGTAACTAGTGTTAATATCAATTAGGGTTCAAGCTTAATTGATGATGATTGCTAAATTGCATCTATTTTATTGTTGTAATCTTGCTTTTATCTTGGCAGCGCATCATATTGGTATCAGAGCACGACTTTGAGAAAGGGGGAAATTTGTGATTTTCAATTTGGGGATTTAGGGTTCTTATTGTGCCATTTTGCAATTTTTTTTGTGTGAAGTGGAATTGAAGCGCCTTTTATTGATTATGTCGTGTTTATCCTTTATTTATTTTGGATTAGAGTTGTGGAATTCTATTTGCCATTTTTCTATCTCCTTCTTGCATGAGATCCTAGCTAGGAAGATAGGAAGTCATTTCAATTGATTCCATATTGCTTTTGTGTATTACTTGTGCATTATCTCTATTAATGCCTTGAACTAGAGATTGAAGCATTTGTGCCATAATTGTGATGTTGTGCAGTGTATGTGTAATTGAGGTGTTGAAGGGATTTTATATGTGGAGAGTGTTTACATTTATGATGTAGAGCGAGTGTTGGACATTGAATAGATTATACTTTGTTGAAGTGAATTTATGTAGTGGGGCAAGTGGTGCCATGAATGTATGGTGCTTAGTTGTATATGTAATTGTACCTTGAGGTGTGTGATCCTTGAGATTTGTCGTTGTCACTGCGGGAGTGTGTGTATTACCATGGGTGTAAGTGTGTTGAAAACCACGGAGGTGCAGGTGTGAACGTTGATGGAAATTTCTAGCACCTTCGCATTTCAGAACTCGATTTAGATGTTATCTAATGAGAGCCATGATGGAGCCAAGCTAGGAGGTGGAATGTGCGATCTCTGGAAGTGGCCACTTGGACGAGCACAAGAACTCGAGCATACGATTCATGGAGCACTTGAACGGGCTGATAAAGGTTATCCAAGAAGCCGGAAAAGAGTGGAAGCAACATGAGAATGGACCTTGCATTTGTTCAAATCATTCAAGGGAGAAGCAATGCATAGGAGATCAAAGTACCGACCTTGAACCGGTGTTGCAATTAGCGTGCGTTAGAGGGAATATGCTGGCTTACTAAGCCGCTGGCCTATATACCCGGCGTACATCTACACCAGATACTACGCTGCTACTACGTCGCCGGCGTTCATTGCCTATTGGTTATTTTTCCACAACTTTATTATGTTATCTCATTTTGGGCTTTTGTTATTACGAGTTGTAAACCCTAATCAAAGGCTGTAGGGTTGGAAAACAGAACATAGAACACACAACACATTGAATAAACATATTTTGAGAGAATTCCTCTCTTGAAATCACCCCTCACCAATCTTGAACTTATCGAATTTCTTCTGGGGTGTTCAACTAGGATTATTAATCAGGTCTTTTCATCCCGTTTGTGGCATCACAGAACATACAAGGTTCTTGCCTAATCATATAGGCAACGGGGGCGTCGGTTCCCTTTGATTGTTTAGCTCCTTGGGTTGCAATTCGGTACGTATTGGTATTGGGGTTTCGTTCACTCATGGGCGTGGTTCATACAGTTTGGTATCAGAGCCCTAGGTTTGTTAAATCATCAGTTCGGTTTGAAAAGGTAACATCAAAACCCTAACTCAAATAGGTTCATTCAAGTTTTCGTGTTGTCATAGCTTCATATTCCAAGTCTATAGTGTTAATTGTTTCTTGAGTGTGTAGTGCTTCCTATTTAAAGCTTGTTACCAAAAAAAAAAAGTCACGACAAAAAAAAAAAAACGAGAAACAAAGGAGAAACAACAAGGCAACAAAAGGAAAGAAAAAGAGGATAATTCAATGCCCTAGAGTTGTTTATCTGAATTATATGGAAGGGATTGGTGTAGTTTGGGTTTGTTTTGAATAAAGAGTGTTTGTGGGATATCATCCTTGGAGTGAAACACGTAAGGAAGTGAATCGTGAGGCATTAATTCTATATATTGTGTTTGTACTAACCTTTTATGCGAACTATGTCATGGACAATTCTCCTAAAGGTGAGAGGGGGAGGTTTGATGACTAGGTTAGTGATTGAGGCGGTTGAGGAGTGAGGATGAAGAGGATGTTTCAGGAGGGAATGAAAACAAATTCATGAGACGGTGGAGCAAAAAAACTAAAGCCCCAACATAAAAGTCTTTCAAGGGCGCAGATGCGAGAGTTGTTCTAAGAGAGGACAATGGTGTGGAGATGGAAATTTCTGATGTATGAATTTGTGAACTTCTATCGGGCGTTATAGAGGTTATAATGGGAGGAATAGCGGAAATAGGGATTGGGAAGTTAGTGGAGATAAAGATAGAGTGATAATCAATTGAGTCGTATAAAGATGAGATTCCTCCTTTGCAGGGAAGCGAAGTGTGGATGAGTATTTCAAGGAGATGGAGGTTATTATGATTGGAGCAAATGTGAGAGGATAGTGAGGTTACCATGGCTAGGTTTCTTGCGGGGTTGAATAGAGAGATACACAATGTAGTAGGTTGTGGCATATGTGGAATGGAAGATTGGTGCACTGTATAAAGGTTGAGACCTACACAAGGAGGAAAGGTTGTGGTTATACACGGTTTCAACAAGGTGCGGTTTCATTTACTTGGAGAATAACCAATAGAAGAAGGAAGAAAAGTCTACCCACCAAGACAAAAGGAGAGAAGAAGCAAGCAGAGTACTATCCTAGTAATCAAGGTAAAACCTAATTCTTATACTCTAGAAATCGTGACTTTAAATGTTTAAATGCCAAGGTAGAGGTCATATTGTAATCAATGTCTGAAATAGACATGTTATGATTCTGCGTGATGATGGTGAGTATGAGACTGAGGCGGATAGTGAAGAAGATATATTGCCTCCATTGGAGGAGCTAGTGATGACGATAAGGGGGGGGGCTGCAGTCAGGGAAAGATTAATGGTAGTAGTGGAAGCGAGCTTGAATGTGTAGGTTGAAGAAAGATGAAGAGGAGGTGCAACGTGAGAATATCTTGCTTTACTAGTGTTATCTAGGTGATTCTATTTGCAGTTTGATCATTGATGGGGGAGTTGCACTAATGTGGTGAGTACTTCATTGTTGAGAGGTGGGGGCCAAGACTACTAAACAACCCTCTAGCCCATATAAATTGCAGTGCGAAGGATAGTGGGAGGACTAACGTGAGTATGGTGATTAAGAGTAAATTAACCCTTGTTTAAAATTTCATAGGCATTAAGATGAATTTGTATAATCTTTTGAATAAAAACAATGCGGATTCGGTACTTATAGATAAAAAATTCATGTTTCAGGGTATAATACAAAGAGAAGGGGAGAAAGATCACACAAGGAGCATAATGAAGCTTAAAAGATCAAGTTAATGTTATTACATGGACAACACGTGGAAGAAAAAGCCACGGGCGTGTCATGATACGTAGGCACACCTGAAGATGAAAAGTCACTTGGAATAGGAAGCTCGGCTCGTGATAAGGGTGTGTTGAAGCCGTGGCAGACACTGAGAAGAGGAGGACAAGCTCCAGAACGTGGACGGGTGATTAATCTTGAGTGCCTTCTAGCCGTGTTGATAGCAGTGTTTAGCGTGTTCACTAGCTGTGGTTCTAGGCCGTGACCAAACACTGAACAAGATTGAGGAATTTCATATTTGTGGACCAGGGGAGACAGGTTTGTAATCTGCCTGTGCTCCTAAAACCCCCCCCCTGCCATAACACAGAGCAAGATGATGAGTTCAATAGTTGCGACCAGAGGGAGACACGCGTTTGAAATCCGGCCGTCTTGTTGGGCGTGCAGACGGGACCGTTATTCCACTTGACGAGATTCACTTGGAAAAGGAAAAGATACAAACGTACTTTCCAGGCTGGAGATGCTCGGATGCGTAGAAGTTAAATGGGACCAACCCTAATGAGCAAAAAGGAGGAGGCAGGCACGAGTGAAACCCTAGAGAAGAGAAGCTGCTTCAGGAGTGTTGCCAGAATAGTTTCGGAATTGGAAGCCAAGATATTTCATGTTCGAATTTTCTTTTATGGACTCAATTATTTTATGTTTTGCTCTTCTTATTTGATTCATTTGAGTGGCTAATTGTTTCATACCCGTTCCTTGAGAAACCCCTGGTATCATGTGTACAGAATTGTTGATGTTATGTTCAATAATTTAATTCTGTTCTGAGTTTGTTCATGTGCGCAATATTAGGATGGAATTATTCTCTGTTATTAGATTGAGAAATCGGTAATAGAGTAGATATTGCAAGAATAAAAGGACACTTATAATCCTAGAGATAGGTTATAGGAGGTCTTCTGTATTGAAACGAGGTCATTGCGTCTAGTTCAATTGAGAGTCTTAGAATTCTATTGCAATCTGATTATGTTAATTGAAGAGAGATCTTAATTGGCTTAATTTAAGATTAGGGAATATTGATCTTGAGAAGACTCTAATCTAGTGTAAGAACTAAGCAGATCAAGTTTGGATATTAATCATTGGATAGAACAACCCCCCCCCCCCCAAAATCTGTGGAAATTGAGTAAAAGCTTAATGAGAATTATGGGGGGGGTGGATCTTGGGCAAGGTATGTTTAGATCATTGATTATTAAGGGAGTGTTTGGTTACTTTACTTTGTTCATTTTATTTTTTCCTTCAGGTTTTAGCAATAATGTGGATAGTTGAGATCATCAATAGTGAGAAGTTAGATAGTAGGAGATTAGTTAGTACTAGTACTTATAAGTTTGTGGGATAGATTACCTATATCCTATGCTATTGCTAGTCGTATAGGTACAATTGCTGAGAACGATGTAAGCTAGGATTGTGTAGAGGTTTAAAACTTGTTAGAACCCCCGGTCTAGATCGTCCCATCAATAAGCAATCCTTGATTGCTTTTCGCATCGGTAGGTATGAGATGAGGTGTTAGCGATGTTGTGCCGATGCTAGGGCGTGTCATGTGTTGTTAGGTGGGCCATGGCAGTGTGCAGGAAGGTTGTTCAAGATCGGCTTTCTATCAGTATACACTTGTTCTCCATGGAAAAAGTTTAATCTTAAACCTTAAACCTAACAAGTGTATGTGGATCAGTTTTCAGAAAAAAAAAAACTACAACAATCTTTTGCAAAATATAAGGTGAGTGAAAAAAAAGGGGAGAGTGAGAGAGTAAAAGACATAGAAAAAGAAAAGGAACACAAAGTCAATATCAAAGGAAAAGAAGAGTAGGTTGGAAAGAGTGTGATAGGGCCAAGTGAGGGGGATCAACTTTGGTGGTAATGTGAAAAGGAGAGTGCAGCCTTGCAAAGGAGAGTTGTGTGGCAAGATGCGTATGTAGTGAGCAGAGCATTAGTGATGAAGCAACCCATGTTGTTGCTAGTTCTTTAAGGAAACTTGTTGAATACTAACGAACCTTTTAACTCTTTGCCTGAGAGTGGTTGTGTCTATTGTGCAGGGACTTTAAGATGTCTTCCCTGAGGAGATTCCAAAGGGGTACGACCTTTTCGATGGTCTTGAGTACCAGATGGACCTTGTACCCGGAGAATCTATTCCAAAACAAACCAGCTTATAGGAGCAATCTATAGGAAAAAGGAGTCTAAAGGCAGGTCAATGAATTATTGGAGAAGGGGTCCGTGAGAGGAAGCATGAGCCATGTGCAGTGCCTGTGATTTTTGGAAGTGCTAAGAAGGATGGGTCATGGTGAATGTGTGTAGATTGCCGCGCTATCAACAAACTTCAGGGTAAAGTATTCGCCATCCCATTCCTCGGCTTAGATTGACATGTTAGATGAGTTACTTGGGTCTATTGATATTTTCTAAAATGATTTGAAAGCGGATATCACCAAATTAGATGAAAGAAGGTGATGAATGGAAAAACCGCATTAAGACAAAATATGGATTATATGAGTGGTTATTAAATGCCTTTCGGTTTTAACTAATGCACCTAGTACTTTTATGAGACTTAGAACCATGTTTTGAGGACTTTTATTGGCCAAATTGTGGTTTTCTTTTGAGATATCCTCATTTACAGCAAGAGTTTGGAAGACCATATATCTCACTTGAGGAGATGTTTTGGAAGTGTTTCCCCTGAGCAATTATATGTAACCTCAAAAACTGCACTTTTTGCACAGACAAAACTTGTGTTTCTTACTTTATTGTTAGTGCGTAGGGAATACAGTTGATGAAGAGAAGATTCGTGCATCAAGAATGGCTAGTCCAACTAATGTAATAATGGGGAGTTTCCATGACTAGCGAGTTTTACAGGAGGTTTTGTGAAGGATTTCAGAACCAATTGCAGCACCACTTACTGAAGTAATAGTGAAGAACGTGGGTTCAGATGGGGGAGCACAAGAGAAAGGCCTTTCAGACGCTTAAAAATAAGTGACTCATGCGCCATTACTGTGCTTACTGATATTCTCTAAAACTTTAGGGCCCCCCCCCCCCCCCCCCCCCCCCCCGGGGGAAAGGGGGGGGGTGGGGGGGCGGGGAAATTAAGTGTGATGCTTAGGAATAGGTATTGGAGTAGTTCTCATGCAGGAGGGGGAGACCAATTGCATCTTTAGTGAGAAGCTAAGTGAGGCAACATTGAACTACCCTACTTATGACAAGGAGTTATATGCATTGGTTCGAGCACTGGAGACTTGGCACACTATCTTTAGCCAAAAGAGTTCGTGATCCACACTGATCATGAATCCTTGAAGTAACTTTTGGGAAAAGCGGACAACATATGACTAAACAAAAGCACGCTCGTTGGGTGGATTTTATCAAAAACAATTTCCCTATGTCCATCACTACGAAGCAAGGTAAAGAGAATGTTGTTGCTGATTGCACTTTAGAAGGTATGCTCTTTCTCTTAATCTTAGTTCTAGATTGCTGGTTTGAGCATATTCAAGAATTGTATGATGTTGATCGAGATTTGTGCGAGTATGTGCACTGTGAGAAGAGTGGTCATGGTAAATTCTATAAGCAGAAGGATCTTATTTAGGGAGAAATAAACTTTGCATTCCAAATTGTTCTTTAAGAGAATTTTTAGTGAGGGAGTTCTCATGGAGGAGGATTAATAGGGGCATTTTGTGAGTAGCTAAAATCTTAGGGGTGTTGCAAGAACACTTCTATTGGCATCACATGAAACGAGTGTTGAGTGGATTTGTGAGAGGTTTATCAGTTGTAAGCAAAGCAAAGCTCTAGAGTCCAACCTCATAGGCTTTATACCTGACTTCCCCATTTCCTCATGAGCCGTGGGTAAACATTTCCATGGATTTTGCTATTAGGATTACCAGGTTCTAGGTTTATAGTCGAGACTCTATTTTTGTAGTCATGGATGGGTTTGCTAAGATGGCACATTTCATTCCTTGCCAACAAATAGTTGATGCTTGCAATATATGCTTATTTTGTTCTTTAGGGAAGTTGTGAGGATTGCATGGTATGCCTAGAACATTGTATCGGAATCGAGAAGATAGTTCTTGAGCTACTTCTAGAAGAAACCCTGGGTGTAGGCTAAGTTAGGAACTAACTATTGTTTTAATACTTGTTCATCACAAAACTGAGGTCAAACTAAGGTAGTAAATCGAACTTTATCTACTTTGTTAAGGGTTGTTATTAAAAAGAACATTAAAGTTGGGAGGAAGTTTGCCGTATGTTGAATTTTCCTGTAATCGCCCACAATACATTCTGTACTAAGTTTACTCTCTTTTGAAATTGTGTATGGTTTTAATCCACTAACTCTTTGGATTTATACCTTGCCTATTTCTGAGTATGTTAATCTAGATGGTAAGACGAAAGTATTATTGTTAAACAGATCCATGAGAAGGCAAGGCTAAACATTGGAGCGATGAACGAGCTGTTGAGATCCATGACAGAGCCAAGCCGAAGAAGAAATGTGGTCTATTGAAAGTGCCGCCTAGACCGATCACATGAAATCGAGCAAAACGATTCAAGGAAGTACTTATCAGGTTGATAAAGGTTGTCCATGAAGCCGGAAAAGGATTGGAGCAATCATGAAGTTGAACGGATTGGAACAACCATGAGAAGACCCTTGCTTTTATACAAGTTACACTGGACAGGGGATGAAGAGGACGTGTACTTCAAGGCACGGCCGTGTAGGAGTCAAGCAAATCCACAAAAAGATACACGGCCAAATTTACAGGGCGTGTATTTTTGCCAAAAGTTGCACAGAAAGATACACGGCCAAATTTACACGGGTGTGTTTGTTTCCAGAAGTTGAACAGAAAGTATACGGCCAAAGTACACGGGTTTGTGTACACGCCCGTGTATGCCCTACGGCTAGCTTGTTCTGTTTTTGGTTTTTACGTCACTTATCTAAACTACATCGTTTTGGACTTGTTTTACACGAATTGTAACCCTAGTATAAAAGCTCCTGGGGTTTGACAAAAAGAATTTTACATCTTTGAACATTAAAAACTTTGAGAGGCACCTCTCTTGGTTCTTCAAGAACTAACTAGAACTTATTGGATTGATTTCCGTGGCGTTCATCCCGATTATCAATCGGTTTTTGATCCTGATTGTGGCGTCTTCGCATTACACCAAGGTTCTTATCTCATTATAGACAACGGGTCACGGTTTCCACTTTAGGTGTTTGGGGTCTTAGGCAACGAATTTCCGAACGTATTGGTATTGGTTTCGTCATGGGTTGGCGTGGTTCGTATCAGTTTGGTATCAGAGTTAGGTTTGTCAAAACATCAAGTTTGGGTTGAGAAAGGTAATATCAAAAACCCTAATCCCAATCGTTCATTCAATTATTGTATTCTTTTTCGTAGTATTGATTGTCTTTTTGATAGTGAAATATCGCCTAGGAGATTGTTAAAAAAAAAAAAAGAAGAGAAAAGAAAGGAAAGGAAAGAGAAACGTGATCAAAAGCAAAAACAGAGACAAAAAAAAAAATTCGGATAGAAAAATAGAGGAAAATTTACAATCCCTAGAGTTTTTTTTGAATTCTACAGAAAGAAATTGGTGTAGTTCGGGTTGGTTCCAAGAGAATTGAGAAGAGGAAAGTTGGCGAGTTGATATCATCAATTATTTGTGAGAATACACGAGTGACGTGTGATTTTCATCATTTGAGCGAAACACGTAAGGGAGTGTATTGTGGGTTTAATTATACATATTTTGTGTTAGTACTAATCTTTTTTGCAGGAACTATGTCGAGACAAACATTCTCTTGAAGGTGAGGGGGGAAAGGGTTGATGCAGGTTAGAAAATTGGGGGCGTCGAGGAGAGAAATGAAGGGGAAATGTTCAAAGAAGGAATGGAACAAATTCATGAGACGGTAGAGCAAAGACTAGAGCAATCCACAAACGTATTCCAAAGGGTGTAAGAGGGAGAGTCGTTCTAGGAGAGTACGAGGGGTAGAGATGAAATGTCGGATGATGATTTTATAAACCCTTCTATTGGGAGTTATAGAGGTTTAGTGGTCGGAATTAGAGGAAACTAGAAAATTGGAAGATAGAGGAGATAGCAATAGAGAGGATGATCAATTAAGTAGCATAAAGATGAAGATTCCTCCTTTCCAAGGGAAGAATGATCCCAAGGCGTACTTAGAGTGGGAAAAAAGGTGGAGATGGTGTTTGATTGTCACAACTATAGTGGGAGAAAAAAAGTAAAACTTGCTGCCTTGAGTTTTCGGATTATGCTATAGTGTGGGGGATCAACTAATGTTGAATAGGAGAAGGAGTGGCGAGCCACCTATTGAGTCTTGGGAAGAGATGAAAAAAGTGATGAAGAAGCGGTTTGTGCCTACGTATTACTATGTGAATTGCCCCAACAAGTTGCAAACTCTGAGGCAGGGAAGCCGAAGTGTAGTTGAGTTTTTTCAAGGAGATGGAAGTCACTATGATTAGGGCGAATGTAGAGGAGGATAGAGAGGCTATAATGGCTAGGTTTCTTGTGGGGTTGAATAGAGAAATCCAAATGTGGTTGAAATTGCAGCATTATGTAGAATTGGAGGATATGGTTCACATGGCTTATAAAGGTTTAGAACCAGCACAAGTGGAAGGGTAGTAAGTGCACGGTTTCAACGGGTATGGTTCATCACTTGGAAGGCCACCAATGGAAAAGGAAGAAAGCCTGTATAACAACAAACCAAAAGGGGAGTGAGGCAAGGGGTTTACTCTTGGTAACCAAGGTAACCGAAACTTCTATTCTAGAAATCGTGACATTAGATGGTTTAAATGTCAAGGTAGAGGCATATTGCTAGTCAAGGGCCAAATAGGCGTGTGATGATTTTGCGTGATGATGGGAGTATGAGACTGAGGGGGATAGTGAAGAGAGGATATGCCTCCATTAGAGGATGCTAGTGATGATGAGGAGCCTGCAATGGGAAGGCTAGTGGCAGTAGTGAAGAGAGCTTTAAATGTGCAGGTGAAGGAAGAAGAGGATGTGTAAAGGAGATATATTTCATACTGGGTGTTATCTAGGAGATCACATTTGTAGTTTTTAATTATTGTGGGGGAAGTTGCACCAATGTAGTGAGTAATTTTATTGTTGAGAGGCTGGGGCTCAAAAACTGTTAGACAACCCTAGTCCATATAAATTGCAGTGGTTGAATGATAGCGGTGAGACTAAGGTGAGTAAGTAAGCCTTGATTGGGTTTCACATTGGTAGGTTAAGGAAAGAGGTGTTATGTGATGTAGTGCCAATGCAAGCATGTATGTGTTGTTGAGGAAGGCCATGGCAATTTGATAGGAAGGTTGTGCATGATGGCTTTTCTAAAAAGTATACTCTTGTTCACCAAGGGAAGAGCTTTAATCTTAAACCGTTAACACCTAAGCAGGTGTATGAGGACTAGTTACAGCTACAACAGTCGTTTGCAAAACACAAGGTGAGTGAAAAGCAGAGTGAGAGTGAGAGAGCAAAAGACAAAGAGAAGAAAAAGGAATATAAAAGTTAAGATCCCAAAGAAAAAGAGGGGGAAGGTTGGAAAGAGTGTGGAGGCCAAGTTGAAGGGGGGATCAACTTTGGTGGTGAGTGAAAAGGAGAGGGCAGCCTTGCAAAAGGAGAGTGGGGTGGCAAGAGTGAGTGTATGAGGAGGGCGTTAGGGGATGAAGGGAACCTATATTGTTTCTGGTTTTTAAGGAAACATGTTTGGGCTACTAACGAATTATTTTAATGCTTTGCCTAGTGTGGTTGTGTCTCTTGTGCAGGATTTTGAAAATGTCTTTCCGAAGGAACTCCAAAGGCGGGTTGATGAGTTAATGGAGAAGGGATACGGAGAGAAAGGCATGGTCCAAGTGTAGTGCCTGTGATTTTGGTGCCTAGAAGGATGGGCATGGAGAATGTGTGTTGACTGCCGCGCCATCAACAACCTTACGGTAAAGTAATCGTCATCCATTCCTTGTTTAGATGACTTTTTGATTGGTTATATGAGTATAGTGTCATTCCTCATGACCCTTGGATAGACATTTCCCATAGATTTTGTGTTAGGATTATCTTGGCCTAGGCATGAACGAGATTCTATTTTTGTGGTTGTGGATAGGTTTTCTAAAATGGTTCATTTCATTCCTTGTCATAAAACTGATGATGTATACACATTGTTGATTTTTCCTTTAGAGAGGTAGTGCGTCCGCATGGTATACCTAGTAGCATTATTAGTGATCGGGATGTAAAGATTTCGAGTCATTGTTGGAGAGTTTTTGTGGGAAAAATGGGGGAAATAAACTAATTTTTTTCGACTATCGTCACCCACAAACTGATGGGCAATTGATGTGGTTAACAGGACTTTAATTCAATTGTTAGGGGAATCATAGAGAAGAACATTAGAACTTGGAAGGATTGTCTTTCCATTTGTGGGGTTTACACATAATAGGGCTTTACATAGCACTACTCATTGTTCACCGTTTGAGATTGTGTTTGGTTTTAACCCACTGGATCCTATTTATTTCTTGCAATTGCAACTAACAAGTTTGTGAGTTTTGAAGCTGATTCTAAGGCAAATTTCGTGGGAAGGCTAAACATTGAGCGAAGAACTGAGCAGTATGTGAAACAAGCCAAAAGGGTTGTCGACAAGTTGTTTTTGAAGCTGGAGATTGGATTTGGGGTTCACATGCGCAAAGAGCGAATTCCCGGACAGCATAGATCTAAAAATACTTCCTAGAGGCGATGGACCCCTTCAAAGTCTTGAGCGCATCAATGATAATGCATACAAGAAAAAATTTTCCAAGTGAGTATCCAGAAGTGTCACATTTTATGTTACTGATCTGAGTCCTTTTGATGCAGGCAATGTTTTGAGGAAAAATCCTTTTCAAGAGGGGGGGAATGATGAGATCCAGACAAGAAAAGGGGGAAGAAAAAACGTGGACCCTCTTAAAGTGCCGCCTGGACCGTCACAAAAAAATCGAGAAAAAAGTTTTAAAGGGAAAGCACTTAACGGGTTGATGGGTTGCCCCATGAAGCCGAAAGGATTGGAGCAACATGAAGTTGGAAGGTTGGAAAAAAACATGAAAAGCCCTTGTTTTTATACAAGTTACACCGGACAGGGTTAAAGAGGGTGTTATTTTCAAGGCCGCGGTGGAGGAGCCCAGCAAATCCACAGAAAATACACGGCCAAGTCACGAGCGTGTATTTGCCAGAATTGCATAGAAAGATACAGGCCCAAAGTACCCCGGGGTGTATTTTCCCCAAGAAGTTGCATAGAAAGGTACCGGCCAAAGTCATGGGTGTGTACCGGCCGTTTTCCCCCTCCCGGCCCTTGTTTGTTTTTTTTTTTTACGCCACTTATCAAAAAATAGTCGTTTGGACTTGTTTTACCGAATTAAACCCCTAGTCTAAAAGCTCCTAGGGTTTAAACATAAAAATTTTACATTTTTTAACATTAAACATTTTTGAGAGGCACCTTCTTGGTTCTTCAAGAACTAACTAGAACTTATCGGATTGTTTCCGTGGTGTTATCCCCGACTTATAAATCGGTTTTTCACCCGATTGTGGGTCTTCACTTTTTCCAAGGTTTTTGCTACTTATAAAAATGGGTCGGGTTTCACTTTAGGTTTTTGGGATCTTAGGAAAAAAATTTTTTGAATTTTTGGGGTTTTGGTTTTCTTTGGGGGTTTGGGGTGGTTCGTATCAAGGCAGTATGTGAAAAAAACCAACAAGGGCATGGCAACTTTTTTAAAACCCCGGAGACGGGTTTGGGGTTTTTACATGCCCAAAGAGGGGTTTTCCCTTTTGCGCGTAAAACAAAATTTTAATTCCCTAGGGCGAGGGGCCTTCCCAAAATTTTTTAAGGCATCAATGAAATGCCTACAAGTTAGTTTTTGCCAAGTGAGTGTAAAATAATGTATTTTAATGTTACTAATCTGAGCCTTTTTGGTTTAGGCGACGTTTTTTAGGCAAATCCTTTTCAAGAGGGGGGAAGAGAGAGCCTGAGGGGACCCAAAAGCTAAAAGGGGGAATGGGGATCCGCTTGAAATCCCCCCCCCCTGGCCCCCCGAACCAAAGCAAAACATTAAGGGAAAAACACTGAAGGGGTGTTAAAGGATTTTTAAAGGGGAAACCGGAAAAAAGGGGGAAACCATGAGAAGGGATTTAAATTTTTTTAAATTCATTCAAGGGGAGAAAAACATAGGGGATCAAAGTCCCGGGGCCCTTACAACGGGGGTTAAAAATTCCCCACCCCAAACCCCGGGGTTTTAAAATTTGCGCATGCAGGGGACACGCCACTCTACCCCCCCGGGTATTCCCCGGGGTTTTCATCCTACCCCCGGGTACTACGCCCCGGGGGTTCTTTTCCCTTTTTGTTATTTTTCCGCAACTTTATTAGTTATGTCGTTTTGGGTTTTGTTATTACGAGTTGAAAACCCAAAAATATAAGTGCTGGGGTTTGGGAAAACAGAACATAGAAACAATACAACATTGAATCCCAAAATTTTGAAGAATTCCCCCCTCTTGGTTCTCTAAAAACTTCTCTTAAATTTAAATCGAATTTTTTCCCGGGTAGCGTTAAACCCAAAGATTTTATCAATGGTCTTTAATCCCGATTGTGGCATCACCAAAACCCATCCCAAAAGGTTTTCCTTGCCTTGTCTAAGGCAACGGGTCGGGGTTTTTCCCCTTTGATTGTTTGGCATTTGGGGTTTGGGAAATTTCCCGAACGTATTGGTTTTGGGGTTTGTCAAAACGTGGGCGTACCCCGTTTTCAGACCCAAAATAAAAAAAATTTTTTTATTTATTTTTTTTAAAATTCTAATAAAAATTTGAAAAATTTAATCTTACAAGTACAATAATAATAATCCTTGGGCCCCCAAATATGTCCTACAAAAATTTTGTTTGCAAGAGAACATTTTCAGGGTGAAATAAAACCCCCCGCTGCGATTTTTTTCCCCATTCCAAGGCATTGGTTAAAGAAGAATTATGATTTTTTGGGTATTTGTGTTGTTTTATGAAATTTTTTTTTTTTGTTTTTGGTTTTTGGGGATTTTTTCCCCATTTCCTTGTAATTTTCATTTAGGCTAGCCACCTTAAAAGGGGCCCAAATTTGGGTAATTTTGACACTTTCTAACCTAGGAGTAGCAAAATATAAAACTTGCTTAGAAGAGGGTTGAGGTGGGCCATATTTTGCAGAAAAAAAAAACATAGCACTTTCACATGGGGAATTAGGGTTTATCCTTTTGTTCATAACCCCTTATCAATTTCAACCCAAGAAAAATTGGGAAATTTTGGTGA
This sequence comes from Laguncularia racemosa, assembly GCA_037954665.1. NCBI lineage: Eukaryota > Viridiplantae > Streptophyta > Magnoliopsida > Myrtales > Combretaceae > Laguncularia > Laguncularia racemosa. The sequence goes on from JBBMOL010000229.1 coordinate 41,350, forward strand.
GTGCGACAAGGGAAATTTTTGAGTCATATCGATTTCATCTTTGTTGTTTTTCATTTCTTCTCTAGTGAGTCATATCTAGGGTTTTTATTTTTAATCTTTCTTTTGGGGGTTTTTTTTGAAATTTTAATTCGCGGACAATTTTCTTGTAAGGTTATTGTTTTATTTTAGATTGAATGCTCTTTAGTGATTTTGGGGTGAAATTTGGGAAAATTTTTGGAAAGGATATTTCACGGTTTTGTTTTCTTTCTTATTCATCCTTTTTACGTGAAATTTACTTGGTCTTATTGTTGTTTAGTTGAAATTGTCATTTGTGGAAATTGATTTCATCTTTTTAAAAAATTGGATTTCATCAATTTTCCATTAAGGTCACGCCCAAATTTTCCCAGTTTGAAATTTGGGTCGGTTTTTTTTTTAGACTTGGGATTTTTTTTCTTTGAGTCATTTGATTGTGCTTGAAATTTTTTTTTTAGCACATTTATCTTTTGGTATCAGAGCACAAGTTGAGAGAAGGGATTAAAAATTTTTTGGGTTTATTTCGTTTTATTATCATCTTCAATTAGGGTTAAACCAATTTTGAACCGAAATTGTTTTTGTAGCTTTTAGTTGCAAAAAATTGCCCCTTTATTGAAAACTGATTTGCTGTTTGTTTGGGGGTTGGATTAGGAGGTTTGTTGTAGCTTTTTGTGATTGATTATTTTTGTGGAAAGGGGAAAGGGGAATAGAAGTGTTGTTAATTCAATAATTTTTTTAACTTGAAAACTTACCATTTTCTTGCCGTGACTAGCTTATTGCGTGGGGGAGGTTTTGAAGCTTGTTGATGTAATTCCATTGGGGCAAAATTTGAATTGGAAGTGTTTTTTACAGTTTTTCAAAATTTTGTTATTAGCAAGGAATTATTTAAATTCAAACACATCCATTAAGTTGTGGGGGTTAATGAGTGTTATTTGAATTGAAATTCATTTCTTACCAAATTTAGGAAGGGGTTGCAATTAGTGAAGAGGTTGAAATTCAATTTGAGTTACTGCCTATTGTTAAAGTTGCGGATTTCATTTGTGGGGAAAGGGGGTAAATTTTTGTTTATCCTTGCCGTGGAAGTGGAAGTAAATTTGTTGTGTTGATTTCCTTTTCCGTGGAAGTGGAAATATATTTGTTTTTTGTTGCCATTTTTTTATTTTTGCCGTTGGGGGTGGGAAATATATTTTTTGTTGTTGCCCATTTATTATTGTTGGTGGAAGTGGAAGCATACTTGTTGTGTTGCCATTTGTGTTTTGCTGTAGGAGTTGTTTGTGAAGGAGTGATTTGTGGAACTTAGAAAAATTTGTTGCACCGTGTATAGCAAAGGTGTGTGTGTGGCATTGTATGTGTGAGTTTAAGTAAATAGTGTTGTGTATGGTGTTATTGTGACGTGGTGAAGTGAAGGGAGTGTGCTACAAATTATTTGAGATTACATTTGTACTTCAAATAAATCGCATCCACAAACATGTCAAATGATAGTGTGAATGGGGGTTTAGCAATGAGGCCAATAGCCAAGGGGTGGCAGACTAGGTCGTCGAAATACAGTAAGGAACTCTAGATGAACAACTTCAGGATCTTACTACAATTGTTGGTACATTAGAAACAAGGATTGATAAGATGACATTGCCACCAACACCTGCGGTAAACCTTCAGGCACCACCTAAAGTAGCTCCTCAGAATGTTTAGAGAGAAGGGGCAGTTAAAGGAAATTTGGGGAAAAGAGTAGAAGGAGATTATCATGCTCTTAGGGAAGACAAGGATGATAATTTTGGGGTTAATCCATACCCAGACAGGGAATTTTGACCATCTCAAGGATTAGAGTATGTGAAGCTACAAATGCCTTCATTTGATGGTAGGAGATCCACCGATGATTACCTAAACTGGAAGATCAAGTTGAGGGTCTTTTCGAGTGTTATGAGATTGATGATGACTCTAGGGTTCGTCTTACATCTGTAGAGTTCATAGGGTATGCCGCTTTGTGGTGGAAAAATATGGTGATCAGTAGGCAAAGGGATGGAGAGACCGAAATACACATTTGGAGAGACATGAAACGAGTTTTGAGGAAGAGGTTTGTACCGGAACACTACAGCATGAGTTATTTATGCGTCTCTAGACACTGAGATAGGGGGTAAAATAGTGGATGACTACGTACAGGAGTTTGAGACACTAGAGATCAGATGCGGATCAGTTGAACCTCCGGAACAAACCCTCGCATGTTTTGTTATCTAGGTTGAAGTATGAGATAGCTTGTGTAGTTGAACTTCAGAGATATAGTACACTTGATGAGGCTATACAGTTAGCCTTGAAAGTGGAAAGACAGAGGCAATCCTATTCATTCCCGGTTACTAGGAGTAGGCCCAGCACTAATTCAAAGCCCATGGGGGTTATTAGTCAGTTGGATGGGTCAAAGGGAGCAGGTGAGCATTTCAGGGTTGTAGACGAAATTATCCTTACTACAGAAAAGGAGAAAAATGTTTCTAGAAAGGCAAAGAGGTAGTTGGATTTGATTTGGGGTAGATGGTACAAAGGTCAACTAGTGGGAAGATGCACTAGATTAAATGTTTCAAATGCATGGGATTTGACATATAGCTATGCAGTGTCCCAATAAAAGGGTGATGACCGTCATGGAGGGTAACGAGGAAAATGATGGGAAGAAACTGTCGAGCCTGCAGATTTATCCTTAGCCTTACAGGAGTATTATGATGATGAACATGCTAAAACACATAGGATAAAAAGGGAGGAAAATACTCACCCATTAATGTGTTACACCGGCATATAACTATTTCTCCATTATACCAGGGACATACCGAGGGAGAATCTATTCCACACACCTTGTCAGATTCGAGATAACCTATGTATGCCACTATGTGTTGTATGATAGAGTAAATTAACCCTTGTAAATCATGAGCGTTAATGATGAATTGTGTAGTCTTTTGAATAAAATCAATGCGGATTCGGTACTTAGCAGATAAATATATCAGTTTCAGGGTATAATACCAAAGAGAAGGAGAAAGATAACAAAAGGAGCATGATTGAAGCTTAAAAGATCAAGTTAAAGCTACTTATGGACAACACAGGGAAATGCCACGCCCGTGTCAAGAACCGTGGGCACACATGAAGATGAAAGTTGTCACTTAGAAAGGAAGCACGGCTTGTGATATGGGTGTGCTTGAAGCCACGACAGACGCTGCGAAGACGTGAAAGCTCTAAAACTTGGCACGGTTTATAATCTAGCCGTGCCAAACACTGAACAAGAATGAGGAATTACAGATTATCAAACCAGAGGAGACACGGTTTGAAATATGGCCGTGTTGTTGGGCGTGTCAGGCAACTCTTACTCACTTTTCGAGATTCACTTGGAAAAGGAAAGATACAGTCGTATCATTCCAGCTGAACATGTTCGGCCATTCCTTAGGAATATATAAATAGAACAACCCTAAGGAGAGAAAGGGGCGGCACAAGAGAAACCTTAGAGAAGAGAAGTTGTTACCAGAATAGTTTTCAGATTTGAAGCCAAGATATTTCGTGTTTGAATTTTCCTTATGGATTCAATTATTTTTGTTTTGCCCTTTTTATTAGATTCATGAGTAGCTAATTGTTTCATACCTAGTCCCTTGAGAAACCCTGATTGTCATGTAACAGAATTGTTGATGTTCAATAATTAATTCTACTCTTTGAGTTTATTCATGTTGCAATCATAGTTTGTTCATCTTGATATGTGCGCAGTATTAGGATGGGATTAGATCTTTGTTATTAAGATTGAGAAATCATTTAATAGAGTAGATCTGGCATCAATAATAAGACCCCTTATAATCCTAGAGGTAGGTTATAGGAGGTTTTCTGTATTGAACGAGCTCATTGTAGTCTAGTTCAATTGAGAGTCCTAGGATTTTATTGCAATCTTAATTATGTTAATTAAAGAGAGATCTTAATTGACTTAATTAGGATTAGAGATTATTGATCTTGAGAAAGACCCTAATCTAGTGTAAGAAACTCCGCAGATCAGAGATTGGGTATTAATCATTGGAATGTTTGGAATTGAATAAAAGTTACATGAGAATTAGGGGTGGATCTTGGGTAGGGTATGTTTTATATCATCGAATTAATTAAGGGAGTGTTTGAATTTATTTACTTTATTCATTTTATTCGTATCTTTCAGATTTAAGCAATAATTAGGATAACTTAGATCATCAATAGTGAGAAGTTAAATAGTAGGATAATCGTTAGTACTAGTACTTATAAGTCTTGTGGGATCGTACCTGCACTCCTATACTATACTGCTAATTGATAGGTATACTTGCCTGAGAACTGATCGTAAGCTAGGTTTGAGTATAGGGTTTAACTTGTTAGAATGGTCAGATTGTACACCAAGTTTTTGGCGTTGTTGCTGGGGACTGTAATATTAGGAAAACTTGACGCCTACTACTTTAACTATAAATTCTTTTAATTATTTCTTTTAGTTTCATTCGTGCCTCCATTCAAAATTGTTGAGGAAACTAAGTTCATCGCTTGTTTTTCGCAGTTTATGACAAGGAGCTCTTCATCTAAGCTTCTTGACCTTGATCCTGAGATTGACCGAACTTTTAGAAGGCGATTGAGAGGTGCTGAGGAGATAGTAGGGAATTTGAATCTCGACAACCTTTGGAAAGTGAAGAGGCAACATCGGTGGCTGATAAGGAAACTTATATCACCTGCGGTAACACAGAAACTGGACCAATGGTAGATGAACGAAGGACGATGGTTGAATATGGTCGACTTAGTCTGAGCAGCATCGGGTCGTGTATTGTGCAACTAGCAATAGAGGCCAACAACTTTAAAATCAAGGCCTCTACAATGCATAAGATTCACAACCAATGCCAGTTTGACGGTTTGTCTGACGAGGACCCTCATGCACACATTCAAATGTTCTTGGATATTTGCGCAACTGTCAAGCAAAACAGAGTATCTGAGGAAGCACTGAAATTGTGACTTTTCCCTTTTACTCTACGGGGGAAAGCAAGGTAGTGGTTTAGTTCACTAAACCGGGATTCCATAACCATTTGGACCCAGATGGCGGAGACTTTCTTGGACTATTATTTCCCACCATCGAAAACTACCATGTTGAGAAATGATATCACATCATTCACCCAATTAATCACGAGCCCCTACATGAAGCATGGATCAGATTCAAGGATCTTCTTAGGCGGTGTCCACATCACCAAAATGCCTAACTGGCTGCAAGTTTCCACCTTCTATAATGGGCTTGACTATGCAACTCGGCAGATAATTGATGCTGCGGCTGGGGGTACTTTGAATGTGAAAATGTTGGAAGAGTCGTTGAGTTTGTTTGAGAACATGGCAAAAAATAATCACCAATGGAGCCATGGTAGACAAAAGCACAAGGCAGCGGGCATTTATGAGGTCGATTTGATGACAGCAATTGCAGCAAAAGTAGATGCACTCGCTTCAAAAGTTGAAGGGATGGCTGTATCTCAACTATCCCAATACTGCTCAATTGAACCTCATTCCAACAATGCGGTGTCTGAAGTGACAGAGCGTATTGAGTATGTGGGAAATCCCACAAGATCACAGAACAATCCCCATAGCAACACAAATAATCCAGGGTGGCGTAATCATCCCAATTTCTCCTAGAGTAATCAGCAATCTCAAAGGGGTAATGCACCTACTCCTGGATTCCAAAGACCAGCTCCACCTCCTTTCCAAGAAAAGAAATCTAGCCTTGAGGATATGATTGCGAAGTTCATTCAAGCATCGGAGCAACGCCAGCAATCCACAGAGGTAGCTTTAAGAAATCATGAAGCCTCAATCCACAACTTGGAAAACCGGATGGGACAAATCTCTAAAGCGCTTGCTGAGCAACCACAAAGGTCTCTTCCTGGAAATACAGAGACCAACCCAAGGGAACACGTGAAGGCAGTAATTCTTAGGAGTGGAAAGGAAGTGAAATCAGACAAGGTTGGGAAACTCCTGTTAGTAGGAAGGAAAATGAGACTGTTGATAAAGGCGAGACCATTAATAATGCAAAAAAAGGCAGAATTATAGAGGAACGAACAAAAGACTTGGAAGCTAAGAAGACACCTATCATCCAGCCCTATAAATCCCCATTGCCATATCCTGCTAGGTTGCGGAACGATAAGTATCGGGAACATTTCAGTAAGTTTTTGGATTTGTTCAAACAGTTACATATCAACTTACCACTTGTGGAAGCCCTTTCTCAGATGCCCGGTATGCCAAGTTCTTGAAAGATTTACTATCTAATAAGAAGAAGATGGAAGAGATCTCCACTGCAACAATTGGTGCAAGTTGTTCTGCAATTTTACTAAACAAGCTTCCAAAGAAATTGAAAGATCCAGGGAGTTTCACCATACCATGTTTCATTGGTAATTTACCCGTAGAAAAAGCATTAGCAGATCTGGGGGCTAGCATAAATTTGATGCCATATTCCCTCTTTCAAAAGTTGGGATTAGGGGCCAAAACCCACACGAATGAGCCTTCAATTGCAGACCGATTAGTGAAGTTTCCTAGAGGGGTCATTGAAGATGTATTAGTAAAAGTAGAAACTTTCATCTTCCCGGTTGATTTTGTGATCCTGGACATGGAAGTTGACACTAAAGTTCCTCTGATCTTGGGATGCCCCTTTTTAGCCACAGCCCGAGCAATCATTGATGTGGCTGAGGGTCGATTAGTGCTACGCATTGGGGGAGACGAGTTAGTGATATAAATACCAGCTGTGATGAGGAAATCGGTAAATTCTGATGATACTTGTTATGCTATTGATTTAACTGATACCGTTGTGGAAGATATCTTATGCAAGGATCCAATAGAGTTGAGTTTGAGAGTATAAGATATTGAAGAGACAGATGATTGTGCAATACAAGAAATGTTGACTCATCTTGATGGCAAGGATGAACTTGGGATAGAAACAAAGGGGGAGAATATTGATGCAGGAGATGTTACCAGATTGAAGATCCTCCAATTCTGGAGCTGAAGCAACTCCCTGACTATCTAAAGTATGCTTTCTTAGAGAAGGATTCTCAGTTGCCGGTCATCATTGTAGCCGGGCTAACCATTGTTCAGAAGGAAAAGCTCTTGAAGATCTTGAAGGAGCATAAGCGTGCCTTGGCATGGAAAATCGCAGATATCCAAGGGGTTAGTCCATCTTTTTGCACACACAAAATCCTGATGGAAGACAATTTTAAACTAGTGGTGCAAGCTCAAAGACGACTTAATCCAAACATGAAAGAGGTCGTTAAGAAAGAGGTAATCAAATTGTTAGATGCTGGGCTAATTTATCCAATTTCTGATAGTTCATGGGTAAGCCCCATCCAGGTGGTGCCAAAGAAGCGGGGGATGACGGTGGTTCTAAATGAGAATAATGAGCTCATACCAATGAGGACGGTGATGGGATGGCAAGTCTGCATTGACTATCGCAAATTAAATGAAGCCACTCGCAAGGACCATTTTCCTTTACCTTTTGTTGATCAGATGTTGGAGAGGCTTGCTGGACATATGTTTTACTGTTTTCTAGATGGGATGTCGGGATATTACCAGATTTAGATTGCCCTTGAAGATCAGGAGAAAACTACCTTCACATGTCCCTATGGCACATTTGCTTATAGGAGGATGCCATTGGATTATGTAATGCACCGGCTACCTTTCAGCGGTGTATGTTAGCAATTTTCGAAGATCTAGTTAAAGATATTATGGAAGTATTCATGGATGACTTTTTTGTGTTTGGGGATTCATTTGATTCTTGCCTACAGAATTTGGAAAGGGTGCTCATACGTTGTGAAGAAACTAACTTAGTTTTGAATTGGGAGAAGTGTCACTTCATGGTGATGAAGGTATTGTCTTGGACATAAAATATCTCAGCAGGGGATTGAAGTAGACAATGCCAAGGTTGATACTATAGCCAAACTTCCCCCACCCTCTTCGGTTAAAGCTATTCGGAGTTTTCTGGGACATGCTGGATTCTATAGACGATTCATCAAGGATTTTTCCAAAATTGCTCGTCCTCTCACCAGGTTGCTGGAGAAGAACATCGCCTTTGATTTCAATGATGAATGTCTCCAAGCCTTTAAGGCGCTGAAGGAGAAACTGACCAAAGCTCCTATCATGGTGGCTCCAGATTGGAACCTACCATTTAAACTGATGTGAGATGCCAGCGACTATGCTGTAGGAGCTGTCCTGGGTCAAAGAAAGGATAAGTATTTCCAACCGATATACTATGCTAGCAAAACTCTAACCGGTGCTCAAGAGAATTATACCACTATTGAGAAGGAGTTATTGGCAGTAGTGTTCGCCTTTGACAAATTCCGATCTTATCTTGTTCTTTCTAAGGTGATTGTGTATACTGACCACTCCGCATTGAGATATTTAATGACCAAGACAGATGCAAAACCTCGCCTCATCAGGTGGATACTCATATTGCAAGAATTTAACCTTGAGATCAGAGACAAGAAGGGAGCAGAAAACCTCGCAGCGGATCATCTATCTCGATTGGAGAACCCATGTGTGGAGCAGCTGAAGGAAGAAGATATTAACGATAGATTCCCTAAGGAGAATTTGTATTTCGTCAACAAAGTTAGCAGTTCGGAGTCCCATGGTTTGCAGACATGGCCAACTATCTAGTTGCTAGGGTCCTTCTATAGGACATGTCAAAGCAACAGAAAAAGAAGTTCTTTACTGACCTGAAGTATTACTATTGGGAAGACCCCTACTTGTTCAGGTATTGCTCAAACCAAATGATCAGGCGTTGTGTCTCACATGAGGAAGAACGGGAGATCTTGAACCATTGCCATAGTGGACCCACTGGAGGACACCATGGTGCCAATAGGACAACCCACAAAGTGCTAGAAGCTGGTTTTTATTGGCTGTCAGTATTCAGGATGCCCAAAGTTTTGTAGCTTAGTGCGATCGATGCCAGAGAGATGGCAATATTTCAAGGAGGGACGAAATGCCACAGCACTATATTCTGGAGTGTGAGGTGTTTGATGTATGGGTATTGATTTTATGGGGCCATTTCCTCCTTCATATGGAAACAAGTATATATTGGTAGCAGTGGATTATGTGTCTAAGTGGGCTGAAGCACAAGCTCTACCAACAAATGACGCTAAGGTTGTTGTCAAGTTCCTCAAGAAGCTCTTTTGCCATTTTGGGGTGCCTCGAGTACTAATTAGTGATCGGGGTACACATTTTTGCAACTCTCAAATTGAAAAAGTCTTAAAAAGATATGGAGTGACTCACCGTCTCACCACTCCTTATCATCCACAGACAAGTGGGCAAGTAGAGTTGACAAATAGAGAACTAAAGCGCATCTTAATGAGATCAACTCTCCAGCATGGGTGAGATTAGGCAGACAGGTTAGACGATGCGTTATGGGCTTATAGGACGGCCTACAAAACACCACTTGATACAACTCCTTTTTGGTTAATATATAGGAAAGCGTGTCACTTACCAGTTGAGATTTAGCATCGAGCGTTCTGGGCAATCAAGACTATCAACCTCAATCTCGACAAGTTAGGAGCTCACAGGAAAAGGCAGATTAATGAGCTTGATGAGTTAAGCCTTATGGCCTATGACAACGCTAGTTTCTACAAGGAGAGAGCCAAAGCATATCATGACGCAAGGTTGCGCTAGCACAAGAAATTTGAGGATGGAGATATGGTATTGCTATTCAACTCTAGGTTAAAACTTTTTCCTAGGAAACTCAAATCAAAATGGTCAGGTCCTTTTCGAGTAAAGAACATTTTCCCTTATGGCACGATGGAGTTAGAATACCCTGAAAAGGGTATTTTCAAGGTCAATGGACAGAGACTTAAACATTACTTAGGAGATAAGAGGGTCTTTGAAGAAAGAGCGGAGCTGACCCTGATTCGAATCCATAACTGACCTTTTTCTATTCCTTAGGTCGAGCCAACGACGTTAAACAAAAGCGCTGGCTGGGAGGCAACCCATGCATCTACTAGGTTAGTTTTTCCTTTTTACTGTCATCATCAATACATTTGTGAGTGGTGGTTTCGCAGGTAAGATTTTAACAAAGAGGGTACGACATGGTCTAAGCCACACCTAAGTGTACGGGCATTTGTGCAAGGTGTTTCATTTCAAGGGATAACACGGGTACAGGCATGGCCAAGTTACAAGCCGTGCCACAAGGTAAGATTTTTCCAAGTTCTTTTATACAAGAGCAGTGCATGACACGGCTTATAACACACCCAGTTTTGAGACCGTGTCGTCAATAGCCCTTAAGGTTCGCGATTTTCATAAATAAGACTCCTTGCACTACACTTCTCTCCTCATTCCCACATTACTTCTCTCTGCATCTTCGTTTTTTTTTTCTTTCCTCTCTATTGTTTCCACTAGGTGAAGAACATCATTCATCAATCTTTAGAGATTTCTTAAGCGTGGTGTATTCAAGATGCCTAGGACGAAAACGGTGGCGCGTAAGAATGCTCAACCTCGTTCAACTGGGGGTTCCTCTAGGACTTCGAGACGCTATCCTCCTAACTTAAGGAGTAAGGATGAAGCTAAGTATGACACGGTGCGAGAACGGAAGGTATTCACGCTTAATGTGGTAATCGATTGGGAAGTGCTGGCTCGGTATGGGTTGGTGGAACGATTTGATCAATTCTTGAACGATCCAGCTTGGAGAGCACTTCTGAGCATTGAGGAGGACGTGTATTCTTCGCTGAGCTATGATTTCGTCACCACATTCAAGCTTAGTTTCGGCAGGCATACCCAACTTGATAACGTGGTCTCCTTCTACTGCCAAGGGAGTTACCACCGTGTTGAAATGAGAGACTTCATCAAGTGCCTAGGTATTTATGACAATGAGTTTATCGACTCCAATGAATTCTCTTAGCTTCCAGATGCCTTTCTTAAGGGCCTACTGTAGTATAGAGTGTGGAACAGTATGGGAGATGGTGGATATGATCCCTCCAAATCTAAGGGAAGCCATTTAAGGGATCCTACCGTACATGTACTTCATTACATTCTGGCCCGTTCAACCACTGGTAGAGGTGATTCTCAGGGGGTTGTGAATGCTTCGGACCTGTACCAGCTGTGCAGTATGATCACGGGTACCCGGGTTAATGTTGGATTAGCAGCTGTTTGGTGTTTGAAAAAACAGTGTGATCTGGGGCATCACAAGGTTTTTGTCGGCTCCTGGATTACCCGTATTTTGAAAAATTATGGTGTCTTTCCAACATGGGTTCCTAGGGACAGTTGTGGAAGGAGTACCTCTCTCCCCGAGAGTGTTTTGCAGAGGTGGAGGTTTCGCATACTGGACGCATCTGACGAACAACAAGAGCCGGAGATAGAACCCGAGCAGGATGAAGAGCAAGAGCAGGCCGGACCAAACCAGGAGCTAACAGATTCTGTGAAGAGATTAACTGTGAATTTGGAAGAAATTAAGAGAGAACAAGCCAGGCAGTCAAAGCGGGTGAAGGGCCTGAAGAGTTATTTGATCACGTGTTTATCCCGTATGGGTGTGAAATTGGGGGTAGATCTTCCCCCATGTGGTGGCTCTAGCGATGAGGACGTAGCATCACAAGCTACTCGGGTTGTTTCTAGAGGGGATCGTCACTCGAGCGGTGCATATGATCCCGGTTTTCATTTTGGAGAATCCTCGGGTGCAGCTCTCATGGCACGACATGAAAGTCCCGCAGTTGCTACCGTCGAAGCGAGCAATCAGCAGGATACTGAGTTGATTAGATCTGATTCTCCTCGCCAATCAAGCACTATACCTTTGCCATCTAATGATGACTTCAGTAGCTGATCTCACGAGTAGATAGATGGAAGTTAGACCCGGGAGATTTAGACCGTTGTGCAAAACAGCCGTTTTACTTTTATTTTTACTGTCCTAATTTGTTTAATTCTGGAAGACTGACCAACCACTAATGTTTGAAATAGAAAATGCTGATGATAGTTAGCTTTATTTTCAGTCGATTATTAGTTTCTTTTGTTTTGTTTTGTGAGATACAGGCTTTCAATGTACACCAACCTGTTAAGTTTAGCAGGGGTTCTAATGACTCTACTTGTGCGTCACTTGACTTTCTGTTAAAGATCCGCGTTGTAAGAGAATTCAGGGAAGTTTTTTGTTTTCCTTTTGTTTTCTTTTTGCTTTTATTCTTTGCTTCCCTTTATGCATTTCATGAGGACATTGAGGACAATGTCTATTATAAGTGTGGGGAAGGGGGTTAGTGAAACGAAACTAGGATACAAGGGTTGTGCAATCAAAAATGTAATTTCCTCTTAATTAAGGTATAATCGATGATGACTTTTGACAATCAAGGACTGCTGAGATTTGTTTATACCCCCGTGGAAAATCTTTAACAATTTTTATTCTCTTATTATGTATTAGAGGTACGTTGCTAAAATTACAAGATGAAATCCAAGTGAAGTAAACTTGTCATTTAACCTTTACTTTCGGGAAGTGAGATTGGATTAAGGTCACTAGTGAGTTTAATATGCTCTTCTTTTTGCTCAGTAGGTAAGCTATATAACTTGGAGTGAAGGAGTAAATGATACTTGTAACTTGGTGATTCCTTTTCGAAGAAGTGTAAAAAAAAAAAGGGAGTAATGGAAGAATATATTAATATGTAAATAGTTCAGAAGTGGGCCTCATAGACTCGAGTAATTAAGCCTGAGAGATGCCTGTTTAAGGAATAACATCTATTGACTCGGGTGACGAACTTGGGATCAATGGCTGAAAGCTCGCTACAAGGGTCGTGAGAAAAGTTCGAGAAAACTGAACTTAAAAGAGCTTATATGAATGATAATTGATTGATTGAGATGGTAGAGGTTCGAAGGGGTACTTTTAAAACCTAGTAGCCTAAGATCACCTGGTCTAGGACTTACTGACCAAGGAAACCATCTTAATTAATTAAATGAGTTAATTGGACTCGAACAAGTAAATCCTAGGGATGCCTTCTACGCTAAGGGAATAACATCTGTTAACTCGGGTGATGAACTCGGGATTATCGATCGAAAGTTCGTTACATGGGTCGGTTAACTTAGTTAAGTTCTTTAATGGTAAACTCCCAAAATTAACTTAAGAATTGGATGAAATAGAAAAGGAAGAGCTAGGGGACAAGTGGATACAACATGCCTTTAGTCCCTGTTGTGTTGCTTACAACCATGGTTAAAAGGATTGTATACTTTATTTTACTAGTCTCGATCTTGTGGCAATTTTGACTTTGGGAATTTTAGTTTAAATGATAAGGGTAATAGTTTAATTTACATGGATTAGCTTTGGGAATTTTAGTATTTGTATTTTGTATACAACTAACGGTAAGATTGAGTAAAAATTATCAATGATTGAGGTGTAGCATGAAATCGATGATGCTGAAATATCTTCTCGATTGCTGGAACTTATGAGAACTTGTCCTTTAGGTTTTCTATAATCCGTGTTTGCTTGAGGACAAGCAAAAGCTTAAGTGTGGGGAAATTTGATAAGAGTAAATTAACCCTTGTAAATCATGAGCGTTAATGATGAATTTGTGTAGTCTTTTGAATAAAATCAATGCGGATTCGGTACTTAACAGATAAATATATCAGTTTCAGGGTATAATACCAAAGAGAAGGAGAAAGATAACAAAAGGAGCATGATTGAAGCTTAAAAGATCAAGTTAAAGCTACTTATGGACAACACAGGGAAAGCCACGCCCGTGTCATGAACCGTGGGCACACCTGAAGATGAAAGTTGTCACTTGGAAAGGAAGCACGGCTTGTGATATGGGTGTGCTTGAAGCCACGGTAGACGTTGCGAAGACTTGGAAAGCTCCAGAACTTGGCACGGTTTATAATCTAGCCGTATTTCTAGCCATGCCAAACACTAAACAAGAATGAGGAATTACAGATTATCAACCAGAGGGAGACACGGTTTGAAATCTAGCCGTGTTGTTAGGCGTGTCAGGCGACTCTTACTCACTTGTCGAGATTCACTTAGAAAAGGAAAGATACAGTCGTATCTTTCCAGCTGAAGATGTTCGGCCATTCCTTAGGAAGTATAAATAGAACAACCCTAAGGACAGAAAGGGGCGGCACAAGAGAAACCATAGAGAAGAGAAGTTTGTTGCCAGAATAGTTTTCGGATTTGAAGCCAAGATATTTCGTGTTTGAATTTTCCTTATGGATTCAATTATTTTCTATTTTTTCCTTTTTATTAGATTCATGAGTAGCTAATTGTTTCATACCTGGTCCCTTGAGAAACCCCTGGTTGTCATGTAACAGAATTGTTGATGTTCAATAATTAATTCTACTCTTTGAGTTTATTCATGTTGCAATCATAGTTTGTTCATCTTGATATGTGCGCAGTATTAGGATGGGATTAGATCTTTGTTATTAAGATTGAGAAATCATTTAATAGAGTAGATCTGGCATGAATAATAAGCCCCTTGTAATCCTAGAGGTAGGTTATAGGAGGTTTTCTGTATTGAACGAGGTCATTGTGGTCTAGTTCAACTGAGAGTCCTAGGATTTTATTGCAATCTTAATTATGTTAATTAAAGAGAGATCTTAATTGACTTAATTAGGATTAGAGATTATTAATCTTGAGAAAGACCCTAATCTAGTGTAAGAAACTCCTTAGATCAGAGATTGGGTATTAATCATTGGAATGTTTGGAATTGATTAAAAGTTACATGAGAATTAGGGGTGGATCTTGGGTAGGGTATGTTTAGATCATCGAATTAATTAAGGGAGTGTTTGAATTTATTTACTTTATTCATTTTATTCGTATCTTTCATATATAAGCAATAATTAGGATAACTTAGATCATCAATAGTGAGAAGTTAAATAGTAGGATAATCGTTAGTACTAGTACTTATAAGTCTTCGTGGGATCGATACCTGTACTCCTATGCTATACTACTAATTGATAGGTATACTTGCCTGGGAACTGATCGTAAGCTAGGGTTGAGTATAGGGTTTAACTTGTTAGAACGGTCAAATCGTACACCATTGTACTAATGTCATATCTACTGCATTGGTAGAGAACTTACAATTAACCACTAGCTCTTATCCTAACCCGTATAAAGTGCATTGGTTGGATAACCGAGGTAGTTTGTATGTTACGCAGCGAGCAATGGTACCAATCAGTATAGGAGATCAGTATAGTGATGAGATTATCTATGATGTGCTTCCTATGTATGCATTTCATTTACTATTGGGTCGACCATGGGCTATTTGATAGAAAGGTGTTACATGATGGGTTTAGAAACACTTACATGTTTCAAAAGGATGGTATTCGGGTTTTATTGACTCCTTTGTCTCCGTCTAAGGTCTGACCTTTCCAAGAACTAGTCAGAAGCACATATAGTTCTTCCAGATTTTCAGCCAACAAGCCATTCCAAACATCGAGTTTCAGTCCAGGAAAAGACCTTCTAGATTTGAGGGCAAATCTTTCAGAAGCCCGAGGAGATGATGGGAAAATTTCTAGCACCATCAACATTTTCAGAACTCGATTTGGATGATGATCTAAATCACTCGTATTTTACTTTATGTCTTTTATTCTAATAAACATTTCAGAAACAATCTTACAGGTACAATAATAATTCTCTATGGGATGCCAATATGTCCTACAACAGTTGATGGACATAGAACATGATACAAATTTGGTATGCTCTGATACCAAATGACATGAATTTGATCTGAAAAATCAAATCTCCAATAACAATCAAATGTTACAAATTTTAGGGTTTTCTGTATTTGGTACTAACGAAGTAAAATCAAAGGAAATGGATAAAATTACCAATCTATAGATGCCAAGATTGATAAAATTAAACTAATTTGCAATTAAATCAAAGAACGATAGAGACCACGTTCTATAAATCAATCCCTTACGGTTAAAGAATTCAAGAATTCAATAACAATGCTCGCCACAAATTCTAAAGAACCAAGAATTTGATAAGAACAACAAGAAAGAAGAGAAAATCAATTCCCAATATTCACAAATCTCTAAAGAAGATTCACACCGCTCAAAGTGTTTCTGTTGACAACCAAAAATAACACTCTCTTAAAAAACCCTAAGGGCGCCTATTTATATCACCATAAAAAAAATTGTGCGAAGCCATTCAAGGCTTGCTCAAGGCTGGCACCAAGGGCGGCTTAAGGCTGGCCGAACTTTGCCTTGGGTCTTCCCGACGCTTATGTCCTCCTTTTTTAGACCCCGTACTGCCACCTAGAGCTCGGATTGACTTTGTCTTCTTTGGTGCTTGTATCTTAGCTCTTGGAATCGTATCATTCCCTCCATGTTGAAAAAGATTCCACCTCGAATCTGTATCGTCCATCTTGCTAGACCACATAAACAGACTCCTCTTTCCCTTTGGCTTCTTAAGGCAAATCAACCTTGTTTGTTGTTCCTTAGTTGGACTCATAGGAAGAAGCTTATATATCTTGCCCTGTTGTTGAATGGTATACTCATTGGTGTATCCATCATACTTGGCTCTGAGGTCATACTGCCAAGGTCTTCCAAGTATCAAATGTGTAGCTTCTATGGGAACTACCACAAACAATCTCGTCAATATAATCACCAATAAGTAATGGAACACGAGCCTGTTTGTGTACATGAACAACTCCTTGTGGACTTAACCAATGAAGTGCATAAGGTCTTGGATGCTGCTCCACCTGTAAACCCAACTTAGTAACCCAGCTTGCTGGAGCAACATTAATGCAACTGCCTGTGTCAACCACAATCAAACAAGTCTTCTGTTATGGAAGAGTCACCGATCCAAGCTCAAGAGCCAAGTCAAGAAGAAGATCAAGTGGCTAAGGATGAAGTTCAAGGGGTTTCAAGTACGATTAGCTTGCCTCAAGGACCAATCACGAGATCAAGAGCTAAGAAGCTACAACAAACATTGAATTCTCATTTGCAAGGCTTGGTGAAGATCACAGGTGAAGGACTTCAAGGGATTCAAAGCTTTGGGGCAAAAGAAGGCCAAAAGAACTTCAATTTGATGAAAATAGCATCGGGTGAAGATACACCGGCTCAAGGCTGCCGGCCTTGGAGTCGGCCTTGAAAACGCCGATGTTTCGGTGCATTTTTAAGGAAGGCCGCCGGCCTTAAAAAGTAGGCTGCCGGCCTTCTTTTTATGCGCACTTTTCACTTGTTTTGCGATTTCCATGTAATGTTTTAGGGTTTTCTCCTTTATATTCCGAACCTCCTCATTGTAAAACTCAGTTTTTGGAGATATTGAAAACACCAAAAAGCTTATTGCTTTGTTCTTTGTGTTCTTATTTGAATACATGCTCCTAGGAACAATCAAGGAAGATTGATCGACTTTCTTGTGGATTGTTTCGAAATTAGGGCTTTCCATAGTTCTAATTCTTAGATCATTAACCTAAGTCAAACCTAAATTCTAATCTTCTTAGGGATTGATTTCCAAATTGGTGTTGTGGGTTTTCGTATTACTGCATTGGGGGTTCACACTAATCAAAAGGGTTCTCAAGGCGTGATTGCGAAGGTTTTCGTATCATCTTCCCCTGCACCATGCTTTGGATATGAAATAAATTGGCTCTCTGATTAAGAACAGCTTCATCCTGCTTAACCATTAGCAAGTCTCCCTATACTGGATTCGCTATAATGTCTTCATCTTCCTCTTCTGCCTCAGTACTATTCTATTCTTCTTCCTCACTCTCAACTTTATCCCCCTTTATGACCATAACCCTTTTATTAGGACATTGAGAAGCAATATAGCCAAGTCCTAAACATTTAAAACATTTTATATCCCTGCTCTTCTTCTATTGTGTTTGGTCAATAGCCTCACCAGCGACTGCCTTTCCTTTCTCCTTCCTTTCCTTCTCCCTCTCTCCATCATCTGACTTATGGTGGTGATATGATTTCTGATCCCACCTGCGCTGATGCCGCTCAACCCACTGGCTAATTCAATCACATCCTCAAGAGTCTGATAATGCTGGAGTTCCACTACATTGGCAATGTCCATCTTCAACCCATTTATGAAACGAGCTATAGATTCATCTAATGATTCCCTAATATCACACCTTGCCATTAGTGTCTCAAACTCCTTCACATACTCTTCTATACTCTTCTTACCCTACCTCAAGGATTGCAACTCCATCAGCATCTCTTGTTTATAGTAATCTGGCACAAATTTGCATCTTATCAACCTCTTCATCAAAGCCCATGAACGCACTTTCTCCTCATCCGCCCTACGTCTCTCAGTTTGTAGTTTATCCCACCACAGACTAACATATTCAAAAAATGCTAGAGACGCCATTTTCACCTTCATGTGCTCATCCCACTCATAGCAGTCAAACACCTTCTCAACCTATGGCACCTAGTCTAGGAATTCCTCTGGTTTACTACTACCAGTGAAAGGTGGAATTTTCAGCTTAATGTTTTCAATCCCCTTACGCCTGTCATCATTGTTTCCTCTCCTACTCCTTTCACTACCAGCATCAGATTCATCACTAGAATGTCTCCTCCTAATTCTTGCACCACTATGGCTTCTTCTTGGATTTGATTGAACTCAACCCTAGTCATAACCTCACCCCCATTATCAGTATCATTCCTATTGTTGTTGTTATGAACACTTCCATGTGCAACATCTCTACCAATTAAAATTTCAGCAAAGATATTCACAAGAACACAATTCTCAACAATAGCCCCAAACACCAATTCACAGCAATTCAACACCCAACAATTGAATTCAACAAAGATATTCACAAAACCACAATTCTCAACAACAGCCCAATCACCAATTCAACGCCCAACAATCGAATTCACAGCAATACTTATCAAAATAAATTCCCAAATTTTCCAACGAACGGCAGTATTGAATTAAATCTACAATTGGGTTGAGATTCAACAGCCTTATCGATTTAACCCACGTTCTGATCGAATCCTTCGCTCTGAATCCTTACGAATCCAACCTTTGCTCCTTACGAATCCTTCTGGCTCTAAATCCTTACGAATCCAACCTTTGCTCTGATACCAAATGATACGGATTTAGTATGCTCTGATACCAAATGACATGAATTTGATATGAAAAATCAAATCTCCAATAACAATCAAATGTTATAAATTTTAGGGTTTTCTATATTTGGTACTAACGAAGTAAAATCAAAGGATATGGATAAAATTACCAATCTATAGATGCGAAGATTAATAAAATTAAACTAATTTGCAATCAAATCATAGAACGATAGAGACCACGTTCTATAAATCAATCACTTATGGTTAAAGAATTCAAAGAATTCAATAACAATGCTCGCCACAAATTCTAAAGAACCAAAAATTTGATAAGAACAACAAGAATAAAGAGAAAATCAATTCCCAATATTCACAAATCTCCAAAGAAGATTGACACCACTCAAAGTGTTTCTGTTTACAACCAAAAATAACATTCTCTCTTGAAAACCCTAAGGACGCCTATTTATATCATCCCAAAAAAAGTTGTGCAAAGCCATTCAAAGCCGACCAAAGGCCGGCGGCCTAAACACATAGGCCGGCACCAAAGGCTAGCGGCCTTCATTTAGGCCGGCTCCACGGCCGGCAGCCTTAAAGCTAACTCGGTCGGCCTTTATTCAAGGCCTGCTTAAGGCTGGCCGAACTTTGCCTTAGGTCCTCCCGACGCTTATGTCCTCCTTTTGTAGATCCCGTACTGCCACCTAGAGCTCGGATTTACTTTGTCTTCTTTGGTGCTCGTATCTTAGCTCTTGGAATCATATCAGAACATTTTCAGGGTGACAATCAAAGACCCGCTACAATTGTTTTCCATTCCAAGGCATTAGTTCATGAAGTGTTATGATATTTTGTACTTTGTAATTGTTTTATGAACTATTTTTTGTTGTATTTGGTTTAGGGACACTTTCATTTCCTTGTAATTTTCATTTAGGACTAGCCATCGTAAAAGTGGCAAACTTGTAATTTTGACCACTTTCTAACCCTAGGAATAGCAAGTATAAATACTTGCATAGAAGAGTGTTTGAGGAGGCAATATTTTGCAGAACAAACATAGCACTTTCACGTGTGGAATTAGGTTTCATCCCTAGTTCAAAACCTCTTATCAATTTCAACCCAAGAATTGGAATTGTGGCGAGTGCGACAAAAGGAAATTGTGAGTCATATTGATTTCATCTTTGTTGTTTTTCATTTCTTCTCTAGTGAGTCATATCTAGGGTAGATTTGAATCTTTCTTGGACTTATTTGTGATTGTAATTCGTGGACAATTATCTTGTAAGGTTGATTGTTCATTTGGGATTAAATGCTCTTTAGTGATTGGCGTGAATTGGAATTGTTGGAAGAGGATATATCACGGTTTTGTGTCTTTCTTATTCATCCTTTTCACGTGAAATTCACGTGGTCTTATTGTTGTTTAGTGAAATTGATCATTGGTGGAAGTTGATTGCATCTTTGAATCATTGGATTTCATCAATTTTCCATTAGAGTCACATAATTTCCTAGTTCGATTGGATCGGTTTGCTTGTGACTTGAGGATTGTTTTCTTTGAGTCATTTGATTGTGCTTGAACTTGATTTTGAGCACATCAGAAATGTGTATATATTGTGGGTGTAAGTTTGTTGAACCGTGAATAGTTGGTGTAAGTGTGTATTGTTGTTGTAACATGTTGTTGTGATGTAAGTGGAGTGGAGTGTATTGTTATTGTGAAGAAGTGACTGTGAGTATAAAAAAAGAATAATTTATTGTCGAGGTGTAATTCAGAAACCATGTCAAATGATAGTGTGAATGGTATGATTGGAAATGAGACCAATAGTCAAGTTGGAGGAGACTAGGGATGCCGTGCTGTAGGTGAAAGAACACTAGAAGAACCTAGCATTGAGAATCCTTCTTGAGCAAATGGAATTGAAGACATTCACATAGTGTCTTCATTTATTTTATATAATTGTTTTGCATTTCATCAAGTACATTTGTCATTATTACAAGATGGTGAGCAAACATACTAGTGCTTGGTTTGTGGGTAATTCATGGACCTTAATAAATCAAGAAGAAACCGGCCATACATTGGTCCATTGACCGTAGGAAAACTGGCCTTATGTAGCTATTTTCTTTTGTTAATTTTTCCATATTTAAAACGTATAAATACTTGTAAAAAGGGAACACAAAGGGACTTTTGATTATCATTTGCAGTTGCCTCTTTTTCACATGTAAGGGTTTTCTCTCTTCACAAAATACTCTTATCAATTCTAAGCTAGGATTATAGGAAGTGGGCTTGATTTTGTTGTGCGTAACATAAAAATTCCAAGTCAATCCTAATTTCAACTAGTGTGTTACATCTGGTAAGGAATTGAGATCCTTTTTGTCCCTTAATTCACGTCAACTAGGGTTTATATCAATTAGGGTTCATGCTTAATTGATTGATGATTGTTAAATTGCATCTTCTATTATTGTTGTAAACTTGCAATTAGACTTAAAGCACATCACCAAGTGCCACCTTGAGACAATGATGACGATGCTATGGAAGAGGATGATATACCACTAGCTCCACCTTCTAATGAGCTTTCTACTTCCATGCACATGCCTAATTTATTAGGAATGGTTAAATTTCAAGGGCAATTGAGTAAGTTGTTTTCAAGACAGAAAGAATTGCATAGGGAAGTGAGACAAACACAAGCTAACGTGGAGTTATTGGTCCATCATTTTAGACTCTAGATGCCACCATCACCTAAGGACAAAGAAGAAGAAAAAGAGGAGGAGGTGGAAAAGAGTGAAGAGGTGAAAGAAGATGAGAATGATGATTCAAATGAATTTTATTTGTTTTTAAATGATTTTGGATATCATGTATTCCTAATTACACTTCATTTGATTAGTAGTTGCTAAGATATTTTTTACTAGTTCAGTTAGACTTGATGCAACATATGAAAGTGAACTTATTTTCATTTTTAGTTTTTATTTTTTTAGTTATCTTTTTTCTTTTATCATTTTCCCTTTTTCTTTCTTGTCTTGTGGGGAACTTGTATGTTGAATTGGACAAAAGGAAATTTGCAAATAAAAATTAGTATTAGAAGTTTATTTTAAAAAAATTGGAAGTTTTAGCTTTCTTAACCCTTTCTCCTTTTTTATTTTTTTTTTTGTTTTACTATATACATTAGGGGCAATGCACATAATTAAGTATGGGGAAAGCATTTGGTGGAGGATTCAAACATTAAATGTAATGGGACATAGGTATTCATGTGTATTCATACATTCTTTGATGAACATGGGTTTCCTCTTTAGCTCATCTTCTATTACATTTAATGTTATTTCCATGCTTGTATTCATGTGTATTGTGTTGTATGCTTCATCCTCCATGAATATGGGTATTTGTGCTTAATGTATTTGATGGGTGTCAAATCCAACAAAAATAAAAACCTACTACTAGATAACTATATGATTTGTGTATAGTAGTGAGTAAGCTCGTATCCACAGGGATTGGTTAAATATATTTCTATTAAAAGAGAATAGAGAAGAAAAGAAGAATGGGGGGAGGGGTTTTGTTAGTGAATCAAAATAATATTGAAATCAGATAATAAAATCGAATATTGATAAAAGCCTAGCCAAATGAATCAATATAGGTTAATTCTAGGAATTGATCATTGATGCAAATATTTCCTATTCTTTATCCAAGATAAACTGGTTATGGTTATTAACAAGCTCTAATAACCTATCTCTCCTTACTTTCTTGATAATCAAAACATGCTCTTTGATTATTTCCCTTATCGATTAGACAACCCTAAACAAGCTCTTAGGATTTAATCTATCAATAGCATTAAAAACAAGAGAGACTACCAATTCATGCCAATAGATTATAAGATAACCTATTTAAACAAGATCATATATCTCCATAACATGAATTTGACTATCTATTTTATAACCAAACATGTTATTGTGTCACTGAAACTAGAACTGTCAAACAATTACGGATTTGACGTACTAGTTGACAATATGTTAGCTTGCTAATTGAGTAGAAGAGCTCTAATTCATATTAATCAACAAAGATAACATTAACAAAACGTCCAGAAGATATATTAATATCCGAAAACAAAGAGTAGAATAAAAGTAATTCAATTAGATCTCACAATCCGTGAAGAATTAAACTTCAATGATCCTTCGGCTAGAAAATTTGCTTAGCTACACATGTTCATCCTTAAAACGAAAATTAAAAGTGAAAACATGAAAAAGTCTTTGTTGCCGGTTTCCCTTGCTCTACCTTCCTCCTTCCTTCCTTCTTGTCAAAAAAAAATCCCTTGTCCTCTAGGGTTGGTTCTATTTATATTGTTAAAGGAATGGCAGAGGATCTTTAGCTAGCAAGATATGAATATATCTTTCATTTTTCAAATAAATCTCGAGAAGGGAATAATCGTCCGCCTAGCACGCCCACCAACACGGCCAGATTTAGAACCGTGCCTTGCTCTGTTGATAATTCACATATCATCATCCGTGTTCAGTGTGTGCCACGACTTCCACCACGGCCAGATCTCAAGCCGTGCCTTCCTTTGGTCGATGTTCGGCAATTTCTCATTCTTGTTCAATGTATGGCACGGCTTCCACCACGGCTAGATCACAAGCCGTGCCTCTCTCTATTGATTCTTCAAGACAGATACACGACTGTGTACTTCAACCGTGTATATTTCTGTTGATTTTAAACCAAGTACACGGCCGTGTACTTCAACTACATGCCCATGTACTTTCCTCCGGCAGTGTAAATCCTTGTCTTTGATCCAAATTCTAGATGACTTCTCTAGTTTACTTGAATTAGCACTCTTAACTCCATTTAACCTGATTTGTCACCATAATAAAATTGAGTACCATTTCCTTATGATTTCCATAAAATCAATAATAAATTAACACAATTCATCCTATAAAGATTGAGTATAAAATGGCTCTATCAAATTCCCTCACACTTAAACTCTTGCTTGTCCTCAAGCAATTGAATCAAATCAATTGAGAAATTCGTCATAGATTATACGACATTTCTTTTCATCATTTCAAGCATCTATTCTTTTATAATTCATGACTTGTAATTTTAATGTCTACTGCTCCAACCAAACTGATTTCCTGTGATTAAATTACCATAGACAAAATTTAATAGCTAATCTAAACAAAACAAACTTTAATCCTCATGTTTAGCAAAAGAACTTTTATTCTAAAAGTAAATACTTAATTCAATAAGGAAAAACACCCAATTAAACTTCATTGAATATTAGCAAGTATATAATCTTTGCAACACAAAGTAAAAGCATATGGTATCTACTCTTTCCCTAGATTTTCTCCCTTTTTATTATAAGTCTTACCTCATTCAATGATTTTTACATTCATATTCGTTTGATTTAATCAAGCATCTATTTTGATGGGTTTTTGCCCGCTTCTTTTCATGAACTTTCGCCTTTTCTGCCCTTATCGTTATAGTGAGTTCATTGAGTCAGCAACATCCCGAGCTCATCACTCAAGTGATCGGGTTTTAAGATACCCCTACAGACTCTTCCTTGCTCTAACATTCAAGTTCGAATACTCTTAACTCAATTATTTGAATCATTGGAGTAATGGCTATGCTTGATTCTTTTTCCACACATTTGTTTTTTCAATTATTGCTAGAGTAATAATAGTTATCCGTTTAAAGGGTTACTAAGGAAAAAGTTTCTTCGACATCTTTCACTAAGTGTTATCATTGTTTCAAAAACAACTTCAAAGAGTATACAGTAACTAATATAACCTATAAGTAAACTTGTTTATTTTTCACTTAAGAATTAGACTTACTCTTAAACTTCCAATTCTAAAGCTGAATACAAGGTAAATTTGTTTCTTAAAGATTTCACTACTTAATTTTAACTAAGTATTCTAATCACAGCAGTAGGTGAGTAAAACACTTGAACAAGTCAAATTCACATTTTGTAGATGCTTATTACAACATTTAGTACAATCTCTAGATTTCATGATAATTTTGAAAAATTTAGCTTGAAATTGCTTAAGGACAAACATTCAAAGTATGAGTCAATTCTCTATCCTCTATATTTATTATCCTCTCCCCCACACTTAGTTTGAACAGTGTCCGCACTGTTCCTAATTCAGCACAATTAAAGAGGAATTAACAACATAAGGAACATTAGAGAATAAGAGCAAAGGAATACTGGTACTTCCCTGGTATAAAGTGTAGAGTAATTGGAGTTCTCCCCTGAAGCACTAGAGAGTGTCATCTGATGATATATACCCTTGCTGCAGCAGTTTCAAGACTTGCGATCTCAACTGCACCATGTGAAAATATGTTAGTGATAACAAAGGGACCAATCCACCGTGATCGTAGTTTTCCAGAAAACAACTTCAATCGAAAATGATAAAGTAATACTTTTTGACCTACAGAAAAATTCTTTCGGGAAATCATTTAATCATGAAAATCCTTTGTTTTTTCCTTGTAGATTTTAGTGCTCTCATAAGCTTCTCTTCGAATTTCCTCAAGTTCTTGTAATTGAAGTTTTCTGTGCTCACCAACCTCATCCATTTGCATGTTACATTGTTTTACAGCCCAGTACGCCCTATGTTCCAACTCCACAGGGAGATGACATGGTTTGCCAAATATCAAACGATAAGGAGACATACCTATAGGGGTCTTGTAAGCTATCCGGTAGGCCCATAATGCATCTTCAAGTCTTGTGCTCCAATCCTTCCTGCTTGGATTGACGGTTTTTTCCAGAATAGACTTGATTTCTTGATTTGAAACTTCTGCCAATCCATTGGTTTGAGAGTGGTATGCGGTGGAAGTGCGATGAGTGACCTTGTACTTTTTAAGTAGAGTTTCCACTACTCTATTACAAAAGTGTGTGCCACGATCACTGATAAGAGCGTTTGGTGTCCCGAACCTAACAAAAATATGAGATTTAACAAAATCCACAACAACTTTGGCATCATTAGTTCGGGTCGCTTTGGCCTCCACCCATTTTGAAACATAATCCACAGCAAGAAGGATGTAAACATTACCGAAAGGAGGAAAAGGACCCATAAAGTCAATACCCCATATATTGAATATTTCACAAGTAAGAATAGGGGTAAGTGGCATTTGGTCTCTACGTCCTAAGTTGCCAATTTTTTGACATCGTTCATAAGACTTACAAAACATAAAAGAATCCCGAAAAAATGTAGGCCAAAACAAACCACACCCTAATACCTTTTGAGCTGTCCTCTTAGGGCCAAAATGTCTACCTCATGCATATGAGTAACAAAATTGCAGGACAGAAGGAATATCGTCTTGAGAAATACACCTTCTAATGATTTGATCAGCACAATGTTTCCACAAATACGGATCATCCCATACATAATACTTAGCATCACTTTTAATTTTATCTTTTTGAGTCCTAGACAAATCACTTGGTAGTGTCTTAGTAACCAAATAGTTGACAATATCAGCATACCACGGAATTGTCTTTTGAATAGAAAAGAGATGCTCATCTGGAAAATCATCTTGTATTGGTATTGACCCTTCACTGATAAGTATTCTACTGAGGTGGTCGGCAACTAAGTTTTCAGAGCCTATCCTATCGCGTATTTCCAGATCAAACTCTTGTAATAAGAGTATCCATCGAATAAGTCTTGGTTTCGCCTCCTTCTTCGCGAGCAGGTATTTGAGAGCTGCATGATTAAAGTAAACAATTACCTTAGTACCAAGTAAATATGATCTAAATTTTTCTAATGCAAAATCAACAGCCAATAGTTCTTTTTCCGTTGTGGAATAGTTGCATTGAGCACTATCCAATGTTCTGGAAGCGTAATAAATGACATGGGAAGCTCTTCCAACTCTTTGGCCACCAACGGCTCCAACTGCATAATTGCTCACATCACACATAATTTCAAAGGGAAGGTTCTAGTCAGGTGGTTGGATGATTGGAGCAAAAGTTAACTTATCCCTCAATGTGTCAAAAGCGTGCTTGCAGGCCTCATCGAACTCAAATGTCACTTATTTTTGTAGCAGTCTGCATAGGGGTTGAGTAATCTTGGAAAAATCCTTAATGAAGCATCGATAGAATCCTGCACTCCCAAGAAAAGAGCGAATTTCCTGTACACTTACAGGGTAAGGTAGAGATTTAATCAATTCTACTTTAGCTTTATCGACTTCAAGCCCCTTAGAAGATACAATATGACCTAAAATGATACTCCGTTCAACCATAAAGTGACATTTTTCATAATTCAACACAAGATTCTTATCTATACATCTTTGAAGCACTTTTGTAAGTTTAGTCAAACATGAATCAAAAGAGTTACCATAGACAGTGAAGTCATCCATGAAAACCTCTATGATATTCTCCACATAATCTGAAAATATACTAACCATACACCTTTGGAATATGGCTAGGGCACTGCAAAGCCCAAAAGGCATCCTTCGATACGCAAACGTACCGAATGGACATGTGAAAGTAGTCTTCTCTTGATCTTCCGGTGCCACTGGAATTTGATGAAAACCTGAATAACCATCAAGACAACAATAGTGAGAATGGCCAGCCAAACGTTCAAGCATCTGATCAAGAAAAGGAAGAGGGAAGTGATCTTTTCTAGTTGACGCATTTAACTTCCTATAATCAACACAAACCCCCCATCCATTCTAAACCCGAGTAGGAATTAACTCACCATCAGAGTTTTCAATCACAGTTTAGCCCGTTTTCTTTGGAACAACTTGAATTGGACTTACCCATTTGCTATCGGAAATTGGATAGATCATACCTGCATCAAGCAGTTTCAAGATTTCTTTCTTAACTACATCCATCATAGGTGGGTTCAAACGACACTGATCTTCCCTTGAAGGTTTGCAATTATCTTCCATTAATATCTTGTGCATGCATGTGGAGGGGCTTAGTCCTTTGATATCACCTATGGACCATCCAATGGCTTCTTTATACTCTCTTAACACCCGAGTCAACTTTTCTTCTTCTAAAGTACTTAGTTTGTTAGAGACTATCACAGTAAGAGTCTCATTTTCTCCTAAGAAAATGTACTTTAGATGTTCGGGTAAGGGTTTTAATTCCAGCTTTGGTGCCTGCACAATAGAGGGAAGAAGTCTTGTGTTAGAAGGGGGTAAATTAATGTAGGACACATCATACCTGATAGGTTTTAATGATTCCAACTCCCAAATCATGTCCTGCAAATAAGAGAATATTACAAGCTTCTCCTTAAGAGTTTTCAATGCATTAATAGTAAGACTCCTATTAAGTACAATTTTCAACTCATCATCGTCTATCAAGTCAAATGTAGCCTGTGTTAATGGGTCAATAACATCCACAACAAAAACAGGGGAGATATCACTAGGATATTTTATGGCATCATAAATGTTAAATTTAATCACTTCACCATCAAATTCCATAGTGAGGTTACCGTCATGTACATCAATTTTCGTTCTGGATGTCTTAAGAAATGGTCTCCCTAATAATATCATTGATGAATTACGAGAATCATCATTCTCCATGTCAAGCACATAAAACTCTGTAGGGAAAACCAACCCATTAACTTGTACTAAAACATCTTCTAGAACTCCCTCAGGATAAACATTGGACCTATCAGCAAGTTGAACAGTAACACCTGTTTCCTTCAAGGGACCAACATTCAAACATTGATAAACAGACAAAGGCATAACATTGATTGAAGCTCCTAAATCACACATAGCTTTAGCGATTCCAAGATTACCTATTTTTGCTAGGAATAGTAAACATACATGGATCCTTACATTTAGGAGGAAGCTTCTTCTGAAGAATAGTTGAAACATTCTCACCCACACTAATCTTTTCATTACCTTTCAGCTTTCTTTTGTTAGTGCACAATTCTTTTGAGAAATTTAGCATAATGAGGTACTTGCTTAATTGCATCCAGCAAAGGAATATTTACCTCAACTTTGCGAAAAGTTTCAAGAATCTCTTTTTCTTCAGCTTCATTCTTGGTTTTCGCTAATCTAGAAGGGAAAGGAGGTACTGTTATCATGACCTTTGGTGGTTCAGCGAAGGATCCTCTGGTCTGGTTGTTCTGCTGGCTCGGAGTTGCAGTCTCTTTCTCAGTCTCTTCCTCAAGATTAGATCGGTGTCCTTTCTCATTTGATCCCTGCAATTTCGTTCCACTTCTCAAGGTAATTGCATTAGCGCTTTGCTTTAGATTTGTGATAGTCTGAGAGGGTAACTTACCTTGAGTTTCTAACCTGTTTATAGAAGAAGCAAGTTGGCTTACCTGATTTTCCAAGTTGTGAATGCTCTGCTTTGTTTCCTCCTGAAATTGTTTTGTATTAACAGCAAGAGATTTAACAATTTCCTCAAGAGATATACCTGAAATGGAAGGAGCTTGGGGTACTTGGTTTGATGGCTTAGGCTGGAATTGTTGGAAATTTTGTGGGTTATTTCCATATCTGAAGTTAGGATGATCCCTCCATCCAGGATTATAAGT
The DNA here is from genome assembly GCA_037954665.1 of Laguncularia racemosa. NCBI lineage: Eukaryota > Viridiplantae > Streptophyta > Magnoliopsida > Myrtales > Combretaceae > Laguncularia > Laguncularia racemosa. The sequence continues at coordinate 70,729 of JBBMOL010000229.1, forward strand.
ATTCGAGTATGGATCATATTTCCTTTGTGGCTGTCCTGGGAATCCTCCTACAGCATTGGCATGCTCATGATTGTCATCTTGCAATGTGGGACACATGTTGGTAGGATGATTAGGAGCAGCACAAATTCCACAAGTCTTCACCTGCTGTGTATTTCCAAGAGCTATCTGCTGTACAAGGGAGGTTAGGTTAGAAATTTGATGTTCAAGGTTAGAAACACTTACCTCATTTACCTTCCTTGAAGATGTATCATGCCTATACCTAAATTGTTGTGAATTAGTAGCCATAATGGAGATCAATTCCCTAGCTTGACTAGGGGTTTTATTCACTATGGCGTCTCCACTAGCAGCATCCATCATCTTCCTCTCCATCGGAAGTAGGCCTTCATAGAAGTATTGAATGAGAAGTTGTTTAGATATCCCATGTTGTGGACAGCTTACACAAAGTTGCTTGAACCTCTCCCAATACTCATGAAGAGTCTCGGTGTCCCTCTGTTTGATACCACAAATTTCTCTTCTTATACCAGCGGCTCTAGATGCTGGGAAAAATTTGTCCAAGAAGAGCCTCACCATATCTATCCAAGTGGTTATAGAACCTGGAGGCAAATAAAACAACCAATCTTTAGCTCTAGTACTTAAAGAAAAGGGAAAAGCACGTAACTTGATTTGATCGACAGTTATTCTTTGCGGCCTCATACTAGAACACACTATATGAAACTCTTTCAAATGTTTGTGAGGATCTTCATTCTCAAGACCATGAAAGGTGGGTAGCAGATGTATCAACCCATATTTCAACTCAAATTCAACAGCCAGTTCAGGATAGTGAATACAAAGTGGTTGTTGATTCACATCCGGTGTAGCCAATTCTCTTAATGTTCTTTCAGGATTTGCCATATCGTCTTCTTTTTCAGAATCAATGGATGAATCAGACAAATTTGATGCCAAGTTCAGTCTAGGGGATGATGATGATACGGTTTCTTTTTGACGTAGCCTAGCTTCTCTTCGCTGTTTCTTAAAAATCTTCTCAATCTCTAGATTATAAGTGAGTTCACCTGTTTGAGAAGAACGAGTCATACAAGAATAGAAATAAATTTGATACCAATCCCTGGCAGCGGCGCCAAAATTTGATGGGTGTCGAATCCAACAAAAATAAAAACCTACTCCTAGAAAACTATATGATTTGTGTATAGCAGTGAGTAGGGTCGTATCCACAGGGATTGGTTAAATGTATTTCTATTAAAAGAGAATAGAGAAGAAAAGAAGAATGGGGGGGTTTTGTTTATGAATCAAAATAATATTGAAATCAGATAACAAAATCGAATATTGATAAAAGCCTAGCTAAAGGAATCAGTATAGGTTAATTCAAGGAATTGATCATTGATGCAAATATTTCCTATTCTTTATCCAAGATAAACTGGTTATGGTTATTAATAAGCTCTAATAACCTATCTCTCCTTACTTTCTTGATAATCAAAACATGCTCTTTGATTATTTCCCTTATCGATTAGACAACCCTAAACAAGCTCTTAGGATTTAATCTATCAATAGCATTAAAAACAAGAGAGACTACCAATTCATGCCAATAGATTATAAGTTAACCTATTTAAACAAGATCATATATCTCCATAACATGAATTTGACTATCTATTTTATAACCAAACATGTTATTGTGTCACCGAAACTAGAACTATCAAACAATTTCGGATTTGACGTACTAGTTGACAATATGTTAGCTTGCTAATTGAGTAGAAGAGCTCTAATTCATATCAATCAACAAAGATAACATTAACAAAACGTCCAGAAGATATATAAATATCCGAAAACAAAGAGTAGAATAAAAGTAATTCAATTAGATCTCACAATCCGTGAAGAATTAAACTTCAATGATCCTTCGGCTAGAAAATTTGCTTAGCTACACATGTTCATCCTTAAAACAAAAATTAAAAGTGAAAACATGAAAAAGTCTTTGTTGCCGGTTTCCCTTACTCTGCCTCCCTCCTTCCTTCCTTCTTGTCCAAAAAAAATCCCTTGTCCTCTAGGGTTGGTTCTATTTATATTGTTAAAGGAATGGCAGAGGATCTTTAGCTAGCAAGATATGAATATATCTTTCCTTTTTCAAGTAAATCTCGAGAAGGGAATAATCGTCCGCTTGGCACGCCCACTAACACGGCCAGATTTTAGAACCGTGCCTTCCTCTGTTGATAATTCACATATCATCATCCGTGTTCAATGAGTGCTACGGCTTCCACTACGGCTAGATCTCAAGCCGTGCCTTCCTTTGGTCGATGTTCGGCAATTTCTCATTCTTGTTCAGTGTATGGCACGGCTTCTACCACGGCTTCCACCACGGCTAGATCACAAGCCGTGCCTCTCTCTGTTGATTCTTCAAGACAGATACATGGTCGTGTACTTCAACCGTGTATATTTCTGTTGATTTTAAACCAAGTACACGGCCGTGTACTTCAACTACACGCCCATGTACTTTCTCCGGCGGTGTAAATCCTTGTCTTTGATCCAAATTGTAGATGACTTCTCTAGTTTACTTGAATTGGCACTCTTAACTCCATTTAACCTGATTTATTACCATAATAAAATTAAGTACCATTTCCTTATGATTTCTATAAAATCAATAATAAATTAACACAATTCATCCTATAAAGATTGAGTATAAAATAGCTCTATTAGTATTTTTGTGGGGTTCTATGATTTTGAATAAAGTTGGTTTTGTTAATGAATTATTGATATTGTGTTATGTGTAATTATAGAATATTTGCCAGTTCTATGAAAAAATTAGGTATAACTTATGTATAGTAATCAATTATAACGAGAACTATGAATCACTTCACTTGGGCATCACCCTTAGTTATCTTATAAGGTTTTACTAACTTAATTGAGTAAAAGGACCCTAAGTAGAACCTACAACTCTTAATTCTTACAATGTTAAATTTGCAAATCATGGCACTATAGTTCTAATACTCACATAGAGCTTTAAGTGGTTAGGATTGAATTTCAGTCTAACTAAATTAAATAAGTGGTGATGAGAGCTAGTTATTACCTAAAAAATATGGATGAGAAATTGGTAATATAATACTCCTGCTACATTAACATCCACCATGCAAGGGCTAGCTATAAGTCTTGTGAATGTGGTTGAAGTCCATAATTACATTATCATAAATATTCTGGGGGCAAGATAACAACAATTTCAAGAAATTGAAACATAACCCCCTATTATTTGTAACTTCAAAGAATTTGATCCCAAGTGATGAGAATTAGCTAAAATCCACATTTAGTTACGATTTTTTTTTTTTTTAAAATTTTAGTTTTAACTGATGCTTGACAATCTTGATTTTAGTTTATTTAGCTTAAATTAGTACCATTACAATTTAATATTTAGTTTAGCTTTCTTCTTTTTCCTTCTTGTGAAAAAGTATGACCTTAGTGCACACCCTATACTATTGCACAATTGGTACGCTTGCCAAAAAGTATCGTTATTTCACAAGTTTTATCTTAACATTTTACAAGCTTAACATGTAATTTCATGTCTTTTTCACTATTTTAAAAGGGACTATTATTTTTAATAATGTGTGACTTGTGAAAGAGGTGAAGCACTAGCCAAGTTTTCTAACACTACTATTGGGGGGGAAGCAAGGGAAAGAAGGCACAATAGCTAATATTAGATTTGTGATGCCAGCTAAGACTAAGCCTAGAGTAACTTAGAGTTGTGTAGGATAATCCTATTTAGTATTTCTACTTTATTGCATCAAATTCATGTTCTTTATGCATTTTCATAATTATTAGTGTTTTTCTTGCTTTAGAATGCCACTGTTGTTTTGCTTTTCCTTCTTATAGGTTCTTAAAAGTGTTTAAAGGAAGCCGTGAAGAGTGGTTTTGTGTGTTGAGTTGAGACCTCTTGCTATTAGAATTGTGTTGGGATTGGGATTTCGAAACCCATTTGTACTTAGCCCTCTGTATTCACTAAACTAGTTTAAGATTGAAGAAATAATTGATTTATACAAAGAAGAGGTGTAGCTAAATTTTAAGAGCTTTTTTATCACGAAATTGATTGAATTTATCACAAATGTTTGAGAGCTAGAAGGGTAGTAGAAATGGAAGTAAAAAACTTGAATGTGAATGATGGGAATGACAATGGCATGAATGTAGGGTTTGGACTGAATGGACAAAGATTGAAAAATGGAGGAAATGGACCAAATTGTGAAAAATGCTATGAAAGGAATGGAACTAATGGATTTGGAATTAATGGACTAGGTTATCGTGGACATAATGGGATGAATGGCAATAATGGTAATGGAATTGGCATGCAAAGAGCCTTGTGGGAATATACTATCCTAACCACTGAAGGATTTGCACCTACTATAGCTTAGCTGGTTATATAGGCTAACAATTTTGAGCTAAAACCTACTTTAATTTAGATGGTTGATAGAGCCATTTTATACTCAATCTCAATAGTATGAATTGTATTAATTTATTATTGATTTTATAGAAATCATAAGGAAATGGTACTTAATTTTATTATGGTGATAAATCAGGTCAAATGGAGTCAAGAGTGCTAATTCAAGTAAATTAGAGAAGTCATCTACAATTTGGATCAAAGGCAAGGATTTACACCGCCGGAGGAAAGTACATGGGCGTATAGTTGAAGTACACGGCCGTGTACTTAGTTTTGAAGCCACAGGAAAATACACGGTTGAAGTACACGACCGTGTATCTGTCTAGAAGGAGGCACGGTTTGTAATACGGCCATGGTGCAAGCCGTGCTATACACTGCACAAGAAGATGGAAATGTGGACAATCAATAGGGAGAGACACGGCTCGTGATTTGGCCGTAGTGGAAGCCGTGGTGGAAGTTGAAATGGAAGATGTGCTGATGGGTGTCAAATCCAACAAAAATAAAAACCTACTCCTAGACAATTATATGATTTGCATATAGTGGTGAGTAGGGTCGAATCCATAGGGATTGGTTAAATATATTTCTATTCAAAGAGAATAAAGAGGAAAAGAAAAATGGGGGGTTTTGTTTGTGAATCAAATAATGTTGAAACAAGATAATAAAATCAAATATTGATAAAAGCCTAGCCAAAGGAATCAAGATAGTTTAATTCTAGGAATTGATCATCGATGCAAATGTTTTCTATTCTTATTTCTAGATAAACTGGTTATGGTTATTAACAAGCTCTAACAACCTATCTTTCCGTACTTCCTCGATAATCAAGAGAAGCTCTTTGATTATTTCTCTTATCGATTAGACAACCCTAGACAAGCGCTTAGGATTTAATCTATCAATAGCATTAAAAACTAGAGAGACCACAAATTCATGCTAGTAGATTATAAGATAACCTATTTAAACATGATCATACACCTCCATAACATGAATTCGATCATCTATTTTATAACCAAACATGTTATTGTGTCACTGAGACTAGAAGAATAAAACAATTACGGATTTGACGTACTAGTTGACAATATATTAACTTGCTAATTGAGTAGAAGAGCTCTAATTCATACCAATCAACAAAGATAATAATGACAAAACGATCAGAAGATATATGAATTTCCCAAAACAAAGAATATAATAAATACCAGTCAATTAGACCTCATAATTCGTGGATAATTAAACATCTATGACCCTTTGGCTAGAAAAGTAACTTAGCTACTCATGTTCATCAACAAAACGAAAATAAAAAGTAGAAACATGATGAACTCGGTTGCCTGCTCTGCCTCCAAGATGATCCAAGGTTCTTCAAGATCCAAAGATTCTTCCTAACCCTTAGGGTTAGTTCTATTTATATTGTTAAAGGAATGGCAGATGATCTTTTGCTAGCAAGATACGAAAATATATTTCCTTTTCTAAGTAGATTTCGAGAAGTGAATATTCATCCACCTGGCACGACCTACACCACGGCTAGATTTCCAACCGTGCCTTCCTCTGTGCATAATCAACAAGTCTTCATCTTTGTCCAGTGTATACCACGGTCTACACCACGGCTAGATCCTAGGCCATGTCTTCCTCTGTCAAAGTTCCAGAATTTCTTCTCCTTGGCACGTCTAGCTTCCACCACGGGTTCCACCACGGCTTCAAGCACGGTTTCTCCTACGGCCAGATCATGAGCCGTGTCTCTCTCTATTGAAAGTCCACATTTCCGCCTTCTTGTCCAGTGTGTAACACGGTTTGCACCATGGCCGTGTCTCAAACCGTGCTTCCCCCTAGGCAGATACACGACCGTGTACTTCAACCATGTATCTTCCTGTTGATTCAAAACCAAGTACACGGCCGTGTACTTAAATTACACGCCTATGTACTTCCCTCCGGCGGTGTAAATCTTTGTCTTTGAACCAAGTTGTAGATGACTTCTTTAATTTACTTGAATTGGCACCCTTGACTCCATTTAACCTGATTTATCACCATAATAGAATTAAGTACCATTTCCTTATGATTTCTATAAAAATCAATAATAATTTAACACAATTTATACTATAAAGATTGAGTATAAAATGGCTCTATCAAATTCCCCCACACTTAAACTCTTGCTTGTCCTCAAGCAATTGCATCAAATCAATTGAGAAATCTGTCATAGATTATACAAACTTTCTTTTCATCATTCCAAGCATCTATTCATTTGTAATTCATGACTTGTAGTTTTAATGTCTACTACTTCAACCCAACTGGTTTCCTGTGAGCAGATTACTATGGACAAAATTCAATAGCTAATCTAAACAAAACAAACTTTAATCTTCATGTTTACTGAAAGAATTTTTATTCCGAAAGTAAATACTTAATCCACTAAAGAAAAACACCCAATTAAACTTCATTGGATATTAGCAAACATATAATCTTTGCAGCATAAAGTAAAAGCACATGGTATCAGCTCTTTGCTAGATATTCTCCCTTTTATACATCTTGTTTTATTCAATGAATGTTTACATTCATGTTCTTTTGATTTATTCAAGCATCTATTTTGTCGGGTTTTTGCCCGCTTCTTTTCATGAACTTTTGCCTTTTTCGCCCTTATCGTTATAGTGAGTTCATTGAGTCGGCAACATCCCGAGCTCATCACTCAAGTGACCGGGTTTTGAGATACCCCTATGGACTCTTCCTCACTCTAACATTCAAGTTTGAATACTTTTAACTCAATTAGTTGAATCATTGGAGTAATGGCTATGCTTGAATTAATTTTTTTTTTTGACAACAACTTCAAAGAGTATACAGTTGCTAATATAACCTAGAAGTAAACTTGTTTATTTTTCACTTAGGGACTCGACTTACTCTTAGACTTCCAATTCTAAAGCTAAATACAAGGTAAATTTGTTTCTTAAAGATTTCACTACTTAATTTTAAACCAAGTATTCTAATCACAGCAGTAGGTGAGTAAAGCATTTGAACAAGTTAATTTCACATGTTGTAGATGCTTATTACAACATTTAGTACAATCTCTAGATTACATGATAATTTTGAAAAAAAATTTTGGCTTAAAATTGCTTAAGGACAAAAATTCAAAGTATGGATCAATTCTCTATTCTCTATATTTTATTATCCTCTCCCCGCACTTAGCTTGAACAGTGTCCGCACTGTTTCTAATTCAGCACAATTGAAGAGTAATTACCAACTCAAGGAACATTAGAGAATAAGAGAAAGGAAATACTAGTACTTCCCTGGTATTGGAGTTCTCCCCTTAAGCTTTGGAAAGTGTTATCTGATTATGTGTATCCTTGCTGCAACTAATCCAAAGAGATCAAGACAACACTAAAATCAAACAAAACTAAAACAAAACAAAACTAATGCAAAACAAAACTAAAATTGATTTTTTTTTTTTTTTTTTGACTTGGGTTGCCTCCCATGAAGCGCCTTTCTTTAACGTCTTTGGCTAGACGTTCCTGGCTAGATGTTCGGATAAGGATTTTGATTCTAGCTTTGGTGCCTGTGGTGATGGGTTAATAACTTCCGCAACAAAAACAGTGGAGATATCGCTAGGATGTTTCATGGCATCATAAATGTTAAATTTAATCACTTCACCATCAAATTCCATAGTGAGGGTGCCATCATTTACATCAATTTTTGTTTTAGAAGTCTTCAGGAATGGTCGCCTTAATAATATCAGTGATGAAGTATGAGAATCACTATCGTCCATGTCAAGCACATAAAAATCAGCAGGAAAAAACCAGCTCATTGACTTGAACTAAAACATCTTCTAGAACTCCCTCAGGATAAACATTGGACCTGTCATCAAGTTGAACAATAACACCCATTTCCTTCAAAGGACCAACATTTAAACGTTGATAAACAGACAAAGGCATGACATTAATAGAAGCTCCTAGATCGCACATGGCTTTAGCGATTCCAAGATTACCTATTTTGCAAGGAATGGTAAACATACCTAGATCCTTACATTTAGGAGGAAGCTTCTTCTGAATAATAGCTGAAACATTTTCACTTACACTAATCTTTTCATTGCCTTTCAGCTTCCTTTTTTAGTGCATAAGTCTTTGAGAAATCTAGCATAGCGCGGTATTTGCTTAATTGCATCAAGCAAAGGAATATTTACCTCGACTTTGCGAAAAGTTTCCAGAATCTCTTTTTCTTCCACTTCATTCTTGGATTTCGCCAATCTAGAGGGGAAAGGAGGTGGTATCAATGTGACCTTTGATGGCTCAGCTAGAGACTTGCTAATCTGGTTGCCCTGCTGGCTCGGAGTCAAAATCTCTTTCTTGGTCTCTTCCTCAAGATTAAACGGATGTCCTTTCTTATTTGATCCCTGCAATTTTGTTCCACTTCTCAAGGTAATTGCATTAACGCTTTGCTTTGGATTTGTGATAGTTTGAGAAGGTAACTTACCTTGAGTTTCTAACCTATTTACAACAGAAGCAAGTTGGCTTACCTGATTCTCCAAGTTTTGAATGCTTTGCTTTGTTTCCCCTTGAAATTGTTTTGTATTAACAGCAAGAGACTTAACAATGTCCTTAAGAGACATACCTGAAGTGGAAGGAGCTTGGGGTACTTGGTGTGATGGCTTAGGCTGGAATTGTTGGAATTGTTGTGGGTTATTGCCATATCGGAAGTTAGGATAAGCCCTCCATCCAGGAATGTAAGTATTCGAGTTGGGGTCATACTTCATTTGCGGTTGTCCTGGAAATCCTCCTACAGCATTGGCATGTTCATGATTGTCATCTTGCAATGTGGGGCACATGTCGGTAGGATGATTAGGAGCAGCACAAATTCCACAAGCCTTCACCTGCTGTTTTTTTCCAAGAGCTAGCTGCAGCACAAGGGAGGTTAGATTAGAAATTTGATGTTCAAGGTTAGGACACACTTACCTCATTTACCTTCTTAGAAGACGTATCATGCCTATACCCAAATTGTTGCGAATTGGCGGCCATAATGGAGATCAATTCCCTAGCTTGACTAGGGGGTTTTGTTTACTATGGCGCCTCCACTCTCAGCATCCATCATCTTCCTTTCCATCGGAAGCAGGCCTTCATAGAAGTTATTGGATGAGAAGTTGTTCAGATATCCCATGTTGTGGATAGCTTGCACACAATTGCTTGAATCTCTCCCATTACTCATGAAGAGTCTCGGTGTCCCTCTGTTTTATACCACAAATTTCTCTTCTTATACCAGCGGCTCTGGATGCGGGGAAGAATTTGTCTAAGAAGAGTCTCACCATATCTGTCCAAGTGGTGATAGAACCTGGAGGCAATAAAACAACCAATCTTTAGCTTTAGTACTTAAAGAAAATGGAAAAGCACGTAATTTGATTTGATCGTCGGTTATTCCTTGCGGCCTCATACTAGAACACACTATATGAAACTCTTTCAAATGTTTATGAGGATCTTCATTCTCAAGACCATGAAAGGTGGGTAGCAGATGTATCAACCCAGATTTTAACTCGAATTCCACGGCTAGTTCGGGGTAGTGAATACAAAGTGGTTGTTGATTCACATTCGGTGCAGCCAATTCCCTTAATGTTCTCTCGGGATTTGCTATATCGTCTTCTGTTTCAGAATCAAAGGATGAGTCAGAAAAATCCAATGCTAAGTTCAGTCTAGTGGATGATCTAGCTTCTTGTCGCAGCCTCTTTAGAGTCTTCTCAATCTCCGGATTATAAGTTAGTTCACATGTCTGAGAAGAACGAGTCATACAAGAATAGAAATAAATTTGACACCAATCCCCGGCAACGGCGCCAAAATTTGATGGGTGTCGAATCCACAAAAATAAAACCTACTCTTAGACAATTATATGATTTGCATATAGTGGTGAGTAGGGTCGAATCCACAGGGATTGGTTAAATATATTTCTATTCAAAGAGAATAAAGTGGAAAAGAAAAATGGGGGGTTTTGTTTGTGAATCAAATAATGTTGAAACAAGATAATAAAATCGAATATTGATAAAAGCCTAGCCAAAGGAATCAAGATAGGTTTAATTATAGGAATTGATCATCGATGCAAATGTTTTCTATTCTTATTTTTAGATAAATGGTTATGGTTATTAACAAGCTCTAACAACCTATCTTTCCGTACTTCCTCGATAATCAAGAGAAGCTCTTTGATTATTTCTCTTATCGATTAGACAACCCTAGACAAGCGCTTAGGATTTAATTATCAATAGCATTAAAAACTAGAGAGACCACCAATTCATGCCAGTAGATTATAAGACAACCTATTTAAAACATGATCATACACCTCCATAACATGAATTCGATCATCTATTTTATAACCAACATGTTATTGTGTCACTGAGACTAGAAGAATAAAACAATTACGGATTTGACGTACTAGTTGACAATATATTAACTTTGCTAATTGAGTGAAGAGCTCTAATTCATACCATCAACAAAGATAATAATGACAAAACGATCAGAAGATATATGAATATCCAAAAACAAAGAATAGAATAAATACAAGTCAATTAGACCTCACAATCGTGGATAATTAAACATCTATGACCCTTTGGCTAGAAAAATAACTTAGTACTCATGTTCATCAACAAAACGAAAATAAAAAGTAGAAACATGATGAACCCGGTTGCCTGCTCTGCCTCCAAGATGGTCCAAGGTTCTTCAGATCCAAAGATTCTTCCTAACCCTCTAGGGTTAGTTCTATTTATATTGTTAAAGGAATGGCAGATGATCTTTTGCTAGCAAGATACGAAAATATATTTCCTTTTCCAAGTAGATTTCGAGAAGTGAATATTCGTCCGCCTGGCACGACCTACACCACGGCTAGATTTCCAACCGTGCCTTCATCTATGCATAATGAACAAGTCTTCATCCTTGTCACAGTGTATACTACGGTCTACACTACGGCTAGATTTAGGCCGTGCTTTCCTCTATCAAAGTTCCAGAATTTCTTCTCCTTGGCACGTCTAGCTTCCACCACGGGTTCCACCACGGCTTCAAGCACGGTTTCTCCTGCAGCCAGATCATGAGCCGTGTCTCTCTCTGTTGAAAGTCCACATTCCGCCTTCTTGTCCAGTGTGTAACACGGTTTGCACCATGGTCGTGCCTCAAACCGTGCTTCCCCCTAGGCAGATACACGGCTATGTACTTCAACCGTATATCTTCCTATTGATTCAAAACCAAGTATACGGCCGTGTACTTACATTACACGCCCATGTACTTCCCTCCGGCGGTGTAAATCTTTGTCTTTGAACCAAGTTGTGATGACTTCTGTAATTTACTTGAATTGGCACCCTTGACTCCATTTAACCTGATTTATCACCATAATAGAATTAAGTACCATTTCCTTATGATTTCTATAAAATCAATAATAATTTAACACATTTATACTATAAAGATTGAGTATAAAATGGCTCTATCATGTGCTAAGGATGAGAAATTGTGGAACATCAACCAGGGATGACACAGCTTGAGATCTGGCGTGGTATAAGCCATGGCACACACTGATCACGAATGAAGACTTGTAGATTACCTACAGAGGAAGGCACGGCTTGACCCACGGCCGTGTTGTAGGGCTGATGTGCCTAAACACACTTAAAAGCACATCCAAAGACTTAAGAAAAGATATCTCAAGTCTAGGCAAAATCGGATCCAAAAATGGTACTTTTCAAATGAAACCTAATGATGAAATGATGAAATTCAAACAACTAATGATATAATCTGAATACCACAATGGAAATGGCTTCTAACAACACTCTAATTTCATATAATCCACGCAAATGAAGCCTCAATTTGACAAAGAAAACCGTAAAGTAAGATTCCTTTTCTAATGGTGAAATTCACGTTTTCAAGGAAACTTTTCAATGTTGATCCAAATCAAATGATAAGTACTTCAAATAATCACAAGAATTCGTGTACCATAAGATGTAAATCTGACCAGAACTATCTCTAATCAACCCTAGATACAACACACTAGAGAAGAAAGAAATCACAAACAAAATGAAATTGATATAACTCACAATTTCATGATGTTGCACTCGCCACAATTTCAAGTCTTGGAATTGAAATTGATAAGAGTTGGAACCAAGGTTATGAACCCTAATTCACATGTGAAAAGAGTGTATGTTCTGCCAAAATAAGCTCTCCTAAACCCTCTCTTAAGCAAGTATTTATACTTGCTACTTCTAGGGTTAAAAAAGTGCTCAAAATTACAAGTTTGCACTTTTAAGGTGGCTAACCCTAAATGAAAGTTACAAAGAAATAAAAGTGTCCCAAAACCAAAATACAACTAAAATAGTTCATAAAATGAAAAATACATAAAAGAAATGCTCTTCATGATGCGGTCTTCTATAGGATCCATCGACCAGCTCATCGCCAGTTCAGGTCGGTCCATGGATAACCCACAAGCTGAGTTTAGTGAGTTTGTCCATTGCCTGTAAAGCATGATAAGTATTCCTGTTGGAATATAAAATACATGAATAAGATAAAAGAGGTTAGTATATAAATAATTCCGGGTCGATTTGCTCAAAATGGGTCCTCATCGCCAAGATTCAAAACCCTTTTAGTTTTTCCCCCAAATGATAAGTCTTGTCGGATTTTGTTTCCCTATCAAGGGGTGCCAGGGGACGTTATTTATTCTCGGATTTATTGAAAAAGGAAAGATATTTTCGTATTTGCTAGAAAAGATCCTCCCATTCCTTTAACAATAAAAATGAATACCCCTAGGGGTTAGGGGAAAATCTTGATCATTTTGGGAGAAAAGAAGGAAAGAAGGGGGCAGAGCAGGCAGCCGGGAACGAGGTTGTTAGTTTTTATTTTTTAATTTTTTTTTTATGATGAACATGTTTTGCTAAGTAGTTTTTTGGCTAAAGGGTCATAGAATTTTGATTCTACGAATTTGTGAATCAAATTGATTTGTATTTAATCTATTCTTTTTTTTTGGTATTCATATATCTTTAAACGTTTTGTCATTATTATTTTTTTGTTTGGTTAATTAAAAGCTCTTCTACTCAATTAGCAATTAATATATTGTCTCAGACGTCAAACCCGTAATTGTTTTAGTTCTAGTCTCGGTGACACGATAAATGTTTGATTAAAAAATGATGATCGAATTCATGTTATGGGATGATGTCTTGTTTAAATAGGTTATTTATAACTATGGCATGAATTGGTAGTCTCTTAGTTTTTAATGCTTTTGATAGATTAAACCCTAAGAGCTTGTCTAGGGTTGTTAAATCGAAAGAGAAATAATCAAAGGCTTTGTTTTAGTTATCGAAGAAATACGAAGGAAGGTTATTAGAGCTTTTTAATAACCATAACCAGTTTATCTAAAAAAAGGATAGAAGACATTTGCATCGATCATCAATTCCTAAAATTTAAAAACTATCTTGATTCATTCGGTAGGTTTATAAAATATTCGATTTTATTATCTTATTTCAATATTTTTTTGTTTCACAAACAAACCCCCCCCCTTTTTTTTTCCTTTTATTGCTTTAAATAGAAAATATTTAAACCCAATCCTGTGGATTGCCTTATCATTACATACGCAAATCATATCATTGTTAGGAGTGGGTTTTTTTTTTTGTTGGATTCGCACCCATCAATGGTCCGGAATCATTTGAGGGAGTACATTAGAAGATCTAAATGAAACCTTAAAAATTTTCTAAATTATGTGCCATTTGAAAAGTAATAGGTTTTAGAGGATGCAATTAGGTTAAGGTTATCCATTCCCCCAAAAGATCAAGGAAAAAGTTAGTTATTTTCATTGCCATTGGTTCCCTTTGGATTGTGGTAATTGGCCCAAAAATTTTTGTTTAAAATTTTTTCCACCCTCTAAAAAAATGAAGATGATGAAGAATTTGCCCTGAATGAGTGCCCAAAAGGGGATTAAGCACAATCAAAAACAATCCAAATTAAACCCCAAAAAGATAAGATAAAAACGGTTCACAAGAGAGACAATTAATGAACCCCAATTGATGGAAGATAAATGAAATGATAAAATCAAGGGATGAAAACCACAAAGATGATAATTCTCAATTTAATAATTAACCCAATTAAATTCCAAGAGAATTCCCAAACAACAATACTAAATTAAAGCTATGACAATCCTCAAACAAAAAGAATTCCACGCACAAGTGTAATGCCAATTTGATGGTGATAACAAATGTAAGAACCAATAATTAAGTAATAAAAATTTGATTTAAAAAGCAAAAAATCTGACCAAAAATTTTTCCAAAATTTTAAACCCCATAAATACAACTAAGAAGAAAAGAAATACAAAAAATTTAAATTGTTTTTGACCACAATTTCAATGTTTCACTCGCCAAATTAATTCTTAGGATTTAAATTTTAAGAAAATTGAAAAAAAACCAAATTCCCTTTACTAAAGTGTATGATAAATTTGAAAAAATGGCCCCCCCAACCCCCTTCTTTAAGCAAGTATTTATACTTGCTCCCCTTAGGGTTGAAAAAACAATTACAACTATGTCCTTTTGGGTGGCCGGGCCTAAAATCAATTAAACCAAAATGAAAATGTCCCCAAAGAAAAACAACTAAAATAGTGCATAGAAAAACAAATAAAAAAAAATTTTTAAAAAATTTGACCAATGCTTTGAAATGGAAACAATCACAGGGGCCTTTGAAGCAAATTGATGATGTTTGGGGCCCCTAAAAAAATGTAGGAAAGTTGGGATCCCATGGAAAAAATTTTTATTGTACATGTAATATTATTTCAAATACTTATTAGATAAAAAAAAATGAAGTAAAATTGAGTGATTTGGTCATCTTTTTAAACTAGTTATGAAAGCATATACGGGTGGAAAATTTCCCATCACTTATATGGGCTTGCGAACCTTTTAAAGAGATTTTTCAGAAGTGCCCCATAAAAGATTACCAAATTTTGGGTTTCAATTTAGACTTTTTCCCAAAGGTTGTTAGGACCTTTGCAATTATAATTACAAAAGGTGAAAATTTAATGAGAAAAGGTTGAGGAAGCATTCGATTTGATTAGGAAATGGTTACAATGCATTTGCATGGGAAATTTAAGAGATCCACTAAAAAAAGGTAGCAAGTATTTAGGAGCATGAGCAAATTTAAAAGTGTTGACCACAAAAAATTACTACTCTTTCGATAAAATGAAATTTATTTTTACTTTAGAAATGAGTCACAAACCAATAGCGCCCATATGCACTATGAGGGGTATGAAAAGCTAGATTGTAATTTTGGTAGTTTTTTCCCCAAAATCCCAACAGGGGAAAAAAAACTTATAAAAAATTTTCAAAGGAGTGGAGCAACTAGAACCCCTTTCCCCTCTTATAATCCTAAGTGGAGCCGCATTAATTTGGGAATAAAAATGGTCTAAAAAAAATAAAAATTTTCCCCACCCTCCTATAACCACAAATAATAATCAACATCAATTTAAACAATAAAAGGAGAGGGGAAACAATGATTTAAGGGGAAGGATGTCCCCCTGGAAGCAACCCTTAAGATGTGTAAAGGTAGCTTGGTTTTGGCATTCCAAGAACACTAAAAAAAAATCCTAAGGAGAAAGTGGCAGAAGCTTTAGTGAACTCGTGCTTGGCCCTTTGGAACAAAGGTGTAAAGGCACTTGTTGATAGGGATAAAAAGGAGAGGTAAGTAACCCTTATGAGCCACTAAAAAGAAAAATTCTATCTAAAAATGAGTGACTTATGAAAGATTCTAATGATGAAGAGAAAAAGGGGGAAAAATTGAAAACATGTTTTGAGATTTTTCAACAAGATAAAAAGCCCAGAGTTTTCGATTCGCATCTTGACCTTTGATAGGGAAGAAATCCATGGGGAAAATTAAGATAGAAGAGGAGTGGTTAAATGTGATGGGGCAACAATCCACCCAGAAGAAGAAAAAAGACGAAAAAGTTTTGAACCATGTGACAACAAGAAGAAGTTTAACAAATGGAGTTGTTAAGATGTTTATTTAGGGGGAAGACTCGGGGAGTGGGGGGGAAAGAGGATGAGTGAATACAAGTGGTAAAGAGCCTTTTGAGGATAAAGGGTTTAAAGAAAAAAAAATAATGATAAATGAAGGAAGAAGAGTAGAGCAAAGAAAAAGGGGAAGATTGCACATCTAAGGAAAGGCCTCCCCCAATCAATTTATATGATTAGGTTAAAAGTAATCCCCTACACCATGGTGGATGTTATTTCACCAATGCACTTTGTGTATGGTATTGTAAATAAATTCGACCCCCTTAGTGATGGCCAGGAAGGGTTAGGACTTGATGAATAATGGAACCATTGTTACCCACTTGAGGTTTCTTATCACATGGAAGAAGTTATAAGCTAACATGGATATGATTGTTGATGTACCCAGATAAAGTTTTTGCAATTTCAATTCTTTAAAATGAAAGAAATAGAGGGTTTTTTTTAAATTTTTGGAAGACTTATCTTAGAAAGTTAGAGCTTTATGGATATTATAAGGAAAAGGTCATACTTCAAGTTTAAGATGAGGAATTAGCTATTTGCAAAAAAAAGAAAGGAGAAAGATTTGGGAAAAAGGACCAAAGGAAAAAAGGGTTAACACCTTAGTACAAGTGTTTGTGTAAAATAGGTAAGCAAATCGGACTTTTTGGGAAATTTAAAAAGAGAAAAGGGTGAGGTAAAGGTGACTAAATCTGATGTTTTAAGGGGACTACGAAGAGGAAAGAAAGAAGAATAAAGTTAAATTTAGGAACTTAATCCAAAACAAGGTAGGGGCAAACCCCCTATTTTCTTTTTTTTCTTGCTATTTTTCCACATGCCTTTTATTTTATTTAATGTTTTTAGTTATAATTTTTGGGTTTTGTGAGAAATCGTACTATAAGAAATTTTTTTTGTTTCATGCAATTTCTTATGATGTAAATAGGGAAAAACGCTCAACTTGCAAGTATAATGCTAGAAGTCAATAGCTTATTTAACCCCCAGGCAGTCTGTTCACCCCCTTTTCTTTATTTTTAGTTTCACAACAATAGGGCATTGTTGATGTTAAAGTTGGGAGTGAATGTCTATTATGAAGTTGGGTTGAGCTAAACTAAAATGGCGGTTGTTGTGGTTGGTTTCATATTGTGCTAATTTTTATATCCCACAACATAATATATGTTTAATTGCTATCTCATTTTTGTCATTAGTAATTTTTTTTTAGTTTTATCTTAAACTTTTCAAAAATTCAAGTTATGTGTTAAAGTAAGTGTTTTGAACAAAAAAATTTTAAAATTTTTTGCATGAATTAAAACAAAAGTGCGGTGAACCATTATTACTTAAGAAAATTTTTGGATGAAATCTTTGATTTAAAAAGTTACCGTATTATTTAGTTTTAGATTCATGATTTTAGAAGGTGATGCCAT